>CABFVZ010000969.1:102712-125774 GCA_902151445.1 Timema monikensis
ATGCCAGGCCTCCACCGTGGTTCGGATTCCACGTTAAACTGTAGGTCCTTCATTTCATCTCACAATCACCCTACCATTACACATTAGCGTAAGTGCGTATAACCCGAATGGGTAGTAAGACGCGGTGCTAATAATAATAATAATAATAATAATAATCTTGTATACTTGTCATTCTGTAGAGTATAAAATATTAATCACAACTTGTGAATGTGTGGAATGCCAGGCCTCCGCCGTGGTTCGGATTCCACGCTAAACTGTAGGTCCTCCATTTCATCTCACAATAACCCTACCATTACACATTAGCGTAAGTGCGTATAAACAGAACGGGTAGTAAGACGTGGTGCTAATATTATTATTATTAATAATAATAATATAATATAAAAGTTGTTTTTTTATCATTCACAAACTGTCATTCGCGTGTCTTATTAACCTGTTCAGGTTATACTCATAATGTGATAGCTACTCTAATGGGGTAAGGATGAAGAAGGAAGCATTTCAGACGCAATATACCCGCATTTGCTTGGAAGGATAGTGGGAAACCATTTAGGGAAAACCACCCTCAGTAGACCAAACCAGGATTCGAACCCTGTCCTCCCTGTCATCAGCAGGTCAGCCTAACAAGAGAGTGACGTCTTTAGACCGTTCAGCCACCGAAGCGGGTCAAATCATCTTATCTGTCAGTTGTCTCGCAAGAATACATCTTTATGTCGGCAAAGTTACCTCCACCAATCTCCCGGGTAGATCTATTATACGTCTACGAGGGCAGCACGCATAACGCAACTCGAGTAAACAGACCGCCCACCGCGCCCGATGACGCAGCCCGTGGTGTTCCCACGTCCACCTTGGGAAGTTCCCATGCACTCTCTTGTCTTGTCTTGGTGGGGAACTGCCCCTGATGTGTCTTCACGTGTGTGACGTCACCGGAGATAGGGCGAATTTCGGACCAGTGTGTGTCACGTTATACATTGTTTGGTTAGGATAAAATTTACCTTTTAATTTCTCATATAAAGTTGTGTAAATAGTCAAAAATGTTGAAACTGGGGATTCATTCATACTGTGTGTTATAACTTCGAAGAATATTTTCAAAAATATATTTTCAGTAAAATGCCCTTATAGTAAGTTTTCTTGATAAAATCACATCATCTTGTTTGATCACAATAAACACACTTTATGGATTAATTTCAAACCAAATTGTTCAAAATTTTTTAACAAATTTCAAATTTTCAAAAAAGTTTTATTTATTAACAACTCTAATATATCTGTAATTTGTAAAAAAAAAAGTATTTTATTTATCATGAAAAATTATACCCAGATTCTTATTAGACTTCCCTCGTCAAGGCCAATTTAGGAAAAATTCAAATTTTCTATAATTTTTTTTCGTAAACTAACCTTAAAAATAACTTATTCTAGAAAAATAAATATTATTATTGATTATAAAAAGAATTTACCCCGATTTCAATTTTGAACAAAATTGCTAAAGCATTTAAAAAAAAGTCAAATTTTATAAAAATCAATCAGTAAACTATTATAAAATGATTACCTTAATTAAGATAATTCATATAGAAGTGGAGTGACCGGGAATAACTGATTATCCAAAACGAAATTTTTTGAAAATTGACTTTACAACTTATGATTATAAAGAACAAAGTAAATTTGTTTTCCAAAGAAAAATACTTTTGAGGGTAATTTACTGATTTATGATTTTTGAAATTTTGTAATTTATTCTGAGAATATGTGTACAATTTTATCGTACCATTTATTTATTTTATATTATCTTGTTTACTATAAACTTTTTTTTAGTATGCTCTTTAGCCAGTGTTCTTACCACTAATGGATATCTTAATTAGATTATGGGCAAAAATCCGCGGTAATAACCAATACGCTGGACTCGCATTAGACTTTGTTGTCATTGGTGGTGTGGCTGGGATTCGATTCCCGGTAATGTGTGCTGGAGAGGTTAAAACATTGATTTTTTCATATCTTAAGTCTGATTTTTATAGGAAGCCTGTTATTGATGATTGGGAACTCATGTTATCACTATGACGGAAATAAAAATATTACATTTGTATTTACATTGTGAATATTATTATTATTAGTCCGTTTAGTTAATAATGTAAATAGAAACGATAGAGCAATCCTTAAGGAAGTATTATTGAAAGCTTTTGATAAATTTATATGTGCAATTCTAAGTTAATAAATCAAATAACACATGTTTCTAGACTGACAAATTTTGTGACGTTCAATCAATGTTGCTGGTTGAGGCTTCCTATAAAACAATCAAGGCTTATAACAACTATCCCTCCACGTTAAAGTGAGTACATTTCTTCCAAAAAAACCTCGGCATCGTTAACCCTTGGATTAAATCGTTGATAAGAATTCGTTGGTCGAATTATCTAAGGAAGGCGTTAATCTCGCAAAAGATTGGACTGCTGATGATGGGAAGATCTGTGTTAGAATACCAGCTGAGGGTGTGCTGAGGGTGTTTTTACTTAACTTTCCCTCCACGAAAATGCGGGTACACTTTTTCTAAATGGAACTTTTCTCGTACCCAACACATTAGCGTAATTAGTACATACGGATAATCCAAACGGGTGGTAAGACACAGTGAAAAAAAAATCAAAGGCAAAAACAAGAAACAAAATATATAAAGGTGAAAATTCATAACTGCACCAAAATTTTCTTTTCCAAAAGATCGGAAACTCATAATTATGAAGTGGATGGTGTGACATCCACCAGTGGTGCCACTCGGTAACGAACTCTAACCTTTTTGACTCAGTCCGGCATGCACGTTATCGCATAACCAACCCACCTATCCATCCACCTACCTACAGTCGACTCGTCACTGGAGTGGAAAGCTACAAGATCTACTTTCATTTTGCCAAACCGTGCAAGACCACATGTTGAGTTTCTGTCACTTTTGACAGTCATGACTTCCCCTTGACTCTTACATCAAATAATTTGTTTTTAAATATGATTTTTTTTTTAATTCACTTGTTATATTAATGAAACACAAATTTATGAAAATAACAATTTGGATTTTTTTTTTATGGTAGCGACGTTTGTGGTTCACTTAAAAAGGCTTTACACTCGTGGATTTCTAAAAGGCTACGTTCTCTTCACAGATTAAGATGGCAAGCCAATAAAAACGAAGGCCGTTGATGATGACGTCATACAAATGGTGTTTGGTTTTGTTGATGTGCATTTGTTTAGAAAATAACAACCTTTTGGTTTGAAACAAAAAAAAATAATTGTATGGCCCTTTCTCCAAGTTATAAAAACATATTTATTAACTAAGGTGGCCAGTTATAAGAAGATACACGTGCGAATATAATATGTTTAATTTATTATTTAATGTACTATAATATATATATTACTATCTCAACCAAAAAACAAAAAATATAATAGTTTTATTAATATATTTTATTCTTTCAATAAGTTAGAGAAAAGCGAACTATACAATAATCCGTAATGAAATATTATTGGAATCATTTAGTATCACTTTTTATTGATAATATATTATTAGTTATCAAATAATAATAATTTCCGAATTGGTTGACATTAGTCAAGTTCAGTAAATGTTTGCAATAAAGAACCTTATGCTAGCTGTCAGATACCACCTCTCTTATCGTGGCTCGACTATACCTGTTCCCACTGTGCGACGGAGATTAGCCTCTTATTTCGTATCTCTAATTGCACGGGTGGAAGTGCTTTGTTGACACACTCAGTTTCAGTTTCATTATAATTAGAAAGCTTACATTTACTAAAGAACACAAGTGCGTTCAAAAACTATTTAACACAAATTGGTATTAAAAGCCCATCTCACGTTCGAATAACAAGATCCAAGATAATGCTTGAACCAAAAATCGTAATGAATTGCGGTTTTCTGCCTTTAACTTTTGAAAGAAAAAACCTAGGTTGAAACCAGTGGAAACGTTTTACCATATTTTTAAAAATACAACAAAATTTACAAATAATTATTTTTAAAACCCAGTTCACTGGTCGCGTGGTCTAACGCGCTATCTCGCAGTAGACTAGACTGCTGATGACGGGGAGATAAAGGTTCGAATATTGGTCGGGTGTACTGAGGGTGTTTTTTTCAAAAATGGGTTTCTACGTTTACTACACGCAAATGCGGATACACTTCCTATAAATATAAGCCTTCCTAATCCCTAAAATCATGAACGTAATTGCTACAAAAGCGCAGTGACTGATTAAGAGGGGAGGGGACTACAGGGGCTGCAACCCCGGGCCCTCATTGGTTCAAGGGCTCTGGCCCCAGCTCATGAACCATTCTGAACGGTCTTGCGCAGCTTGAGAAATTTCATTTTATTTCCTTATCTAGGTGATTTTTCTCTGAATAATTTCTACGAGTTCAGGAATATATTTTCCTGCTCTCGATGTTTAGCTGTGCTGTGGGATCATCATTGATGTAGTAGTTCCAACATTTATAGATCATTGATTTTTACTTAATATTTTATCTGTAGACTACTTCATGTTCACCAGGGGAGGGTGCGAACCCGCTGCCCCCCCTCCCCTTCGTGTGTGCACCCCTGACTATGACAACATTTTGTGTGCGTCTTGGATAATATATCCGAAAATATTGAAGAAAAAGTTGGTTCCTGGAAAGAGGCAAAATATTTGCTAAAAAAATTATTAAGTTTGATTTTGTTTTATGTGTGTTCTTTGGCATGATATTTTGAAAGATTTAATAAAGCTAGTGAGTACTAGCTTACAGCTCTACTTATTAACAGGCTTATTGAATCATTAGCCAAATTCATAGTCAATGAACTAGCTTGATTTGAAAACTACGAAGGGAAAGATAAATACTAAGCGAAAACTCTCCCAGAGGTTTTGTTGATTCATCTGAAAGACAATAAAATAAAATATATCTAGGAAATGACAATGCCAACAATTAGACTGTTATCAAAGGATGGAAAGAATTTGAAGTAGAATATGTGATAATCATTAAGTTATATTGTTAGAGAGAGGAATTATTAATCGCTTAGTCTTACACAAATTTTCAATCACTCATTTTTTTTTAAACTTATCCTATTAAAAATAAATAGCGGTCAACAATTCTTGAACCAAGTCTTAACTGTCTTGCTATCAAATCATTATAGCTTGATATTACAAGACACTTGTCATTTGACGATGTTATGAAAACATTCGCAAATATTAAGGCAAGAAAAAATACATTTTAAATTGACATCTCTACTTGTAGCCTATGTTTACTTTTGTACAATTATGTTTGATTGTAACTATAATATTTATTTAAAGGCTGTGTTTTACTAAGAGTAAAATTTTTAAATATACTCAAAATATGCTATTCCAATGATTATTTTTATTTGCACTTTTACTGCGTTTTTAAAAAAGCCTTGAGCATTTTACATGGATTAAATAAATAGGGCCCCAAATTCTTCAATAGCCCCAGGGCCCCCAAATATCTTAATCCGTCACTGCATAAGCGTATAACCTGAACGGATAGTTAGATGCGGTGTTAAAAAAAAATATATATATATATATATATTAACTTTCGAGAAACTTCAAATCACACTCAAATCTTGGATTATTTATTAAAATCCATTTTCAAACCGTTTATCAAACTTCCATAGAATCTGAATCTTGGATCATTAACTAAAACCTATATTAACTCGTATATAGCTTTGGAGAAACTTCAGATTGAATCCGAATGCTCATTTAGTTAATTTGGTGGGTTACGAAATAACATCTATAAGTCTTGCAGTGACTCAAAAGATACAATTAGCTTCTTTTTTTTTTGTCAAATAATTGTTTTTAAAAGAATTTATCAAACATTCGTAATAGTTATCGCATGGGAGGGACTCCACTAAATAGAGAACTCTGAACCAGTCATACCTGCGTTTATAATCATGCGAAGGATAATTTTTCAGTTCATTAATATTTAAAATAACGGGTGACCTGGTGGTCTAGAGATAAGGTGTCTGGCTTCTGAGCTGGGGCCCGGGGTTCAATCCCCGATCCCGGCACAGATTTATCTTATTGTCAAACCCTTCCTTCACCTCTGATTAGACGTGTATTAATCACAACTTGTGAATGTGGGAATGCCAGGCCTCCACCGTGGTTAGGATTCCACGTTAAACTGTAGGTCCTCCATTTCATCTCACAATCACCCTACCATTACACATATAGCGTAAGTGCGTATAACCCGAATGAGTAGTAAGACGTGGTGCTAATAATAATAATATTGATAGCATTTTATTATTACTGTTAGTGTTATTTTATAGCTATTAATCATATCTATCAAATGTGATAGCATCAGATCACATGGCCTGAAGTATGAATACGCGAAATTAGATCTAGTAACTTTTATAACTCTCATATATGACCGTTCTTAATAAAATGAGGATGAGAAAGTTATAGTTGAGAGGAAATGCTACGGCAATCAAATATATTGCGATTAAGACGCCATAGAGCAGCGGTCACTTTCAGGAGAGGGAGGTAGGAGGCAGGTGTAGAACCATGTTAAAAACAATTTAAGAATCTTAAAACTTGTTTTTAATCTTAATCCATTTTCCAAAGTAAGACTTTTTTTTCTTGCGGTTTTGGCAACGCTGACTACTAGCTGTAAATTTATATATTAGGTGAGCAGCCAAAAGTAAAACTCTCGTGCGCAGTCACTAATTGTTTATATCCATGACCGTAAGCCTCGGAACCAGCCCTTCCCCACACCCCACCAACCACCATTCTCCCCAACCACCCACCACCTCAGCAACCATTATGGCCACGTGCAACATAAAAACATTCTCAACTCTTGGACTCTTATATTATTATTATTATTATTATTATTAGCACCGCGTCTTACTACCCGTTCGGGTTATACGCACTTAAGCTAATGTGTAATGGTAGGGTGATTGTGAGATGAAATGAAGGACCTACAGTTTAACGTGGAATCCGAACCACGGTGGAGGCCTGGCATTCCCCACATTCACTGGACTCTTATAAAAACTAAACAGAGTTGTCATCTTGAAGTGGAAACAAATTTGCTGTGCGCTCCGTCAGACATCAAACCCAATATTCAAGAACTGATTAAAATATAGTGCCAACCATCCCACAATATTTTATTATTTTTAGCACCGCGTCTTTCTACCCGTTCGGTTTATACGCTTATGTATTAATGACACTAATGGCTTTAAGGATTATAAAGGTTATATTTACAAGAAATGTATCTGCATTTGTGTATAGGGAGGGCGGAAAACAATTTTGAAAAAAAAACACCTTAGTACACCTGACCGAGATTTGAACCTCAATCTCCCTGTCATCGGCACTATAGTATACTGCGAGAATTGCGTGTTAGACCATGCGGCCACAGAAGTGGGTAATTAATTTTCACCCCTTTTTTTTTGGTAATACCATTATGCTTTGAGTGTTTTTTTTTTGTATTAAATAAAGAAGTGGCTAGAAAACAATTAAACTATTTTGCATACATATCCCCAAAAATGGGGCGTGGGAATTTAATGATCTACCAAGAAGGCGTCATCTGAAAAATATTGTTACTCGCTTTCTTAAAGGTTAATTACTTATATAGTCGTAACATCATTGGGAAAACGTTTTAAACTAAATGAAAGATTAAATGTAAAGCAGACAACGATGACAAAAGTTCTTTGTATGCTGTCAAAAGTTAATCATTAATACATGAAAACGTATCTAGTAAGTATTTGGAAATGTCATGTAAGTTTATTCCTGTGGTGATCGATTATCGTTGACACTTGCACGGGATTACGGATTAGTGGCTCATGTATACAGGGCATACATACATACATACATACACACATACATACACACACATACGCATACACATACATATACACACATACATGCATACATGCATATATATTTTATATTTAGCACCGCGTCTTACTACCCGTTCGGGTTATACGCTTTAAATACTAATCACACTAAAGGATTAGGAATTGGGAAGGTTGAATTAGAGGAAGTGAACCCACATTTGCGTGGAGGGAGAGTGGAAAACCATTTAATAAAAACCACCCCCTGTTCACCCGACCGATATTCGAATCCCCTGTCATCGGAAGTCCAAACTAACAAAAAAGGGACGCCTTAGACCATGTGGCCACCGAAGCAGGCTGATAAAAAAAAATATATATATATATACATATATAAAATTACAGCTGCAGATCACATGACTTGAAGTATGAATACATGAAAGTAGATTTAGTAGCGAGTCTAGTTTTCCGACACCTTAGTTCAGTCGGTAGCGTGTTTGTCCCTTCCCGGCTTCAATTCCTGGCTTGGCTGAACACATTTTTCATTGGTTAACTGTGTGTTTTCCCTTTCACAGATGAATTAACGACAGGGGACTGGATGTTGTCTGCTCTAGATTAAGTTAGTTTATAAGTCGCGTGCTGATATAGTCAGTCGGTTCAGAAAGTACACGATAAATATACCTCAAATAAATGAAAATGAAACAAACTTGTTTATCTGTCAGATAAGGCCCTTTCCTAATAAGATTGGACTGTAGATGCTATGTAAATGTTATAGCTCATTAATTCACTCTATCAATTCAAATGAACAAGCTTAGGAAATCTGAACAAGACCACATATTAAAAAGACACACAAACATTTACCATGATATATAGTAAATATGTGATTGGTTTCCTTTCACCAGTTCCTAGAAGATGTTTAATGTTAAGTTCACTGGTGTGATCTGCTGAACTGATTGAGAAATATTGTACTTGTCTTTCACAATAGTTATCTCTAGAAATAAAGAAATATTTGCCGTGCATTATTTATTTGGAGTGTGTTTTATAAACTCAGGGCTATATCAAAACACGACTTTCATTTAAATATAACTATAGGCAGCAAATTCTTTAACAGGGCGGGAAACACGCGTGCCAGGAATGATAAATGATCGGTTAATACAGTCAGATCCATAAGTCATTTCACTATTATAATTATCCTTACAACTCCAAGTATGTTGATAGGTTAATAAAGTGAGATCCATAAGTAATATTACTATCATAATTATCCTTACAATTCCAAGTATGTTGATAGGGTAAACAGTCATATCCATCACTATCCTAATTATCCTTAAAATTCCAAGTATGTTGATAGGGTAATACAGTATGACCCGTAAGTGACTATATATTTTATATTATCCTTAAATTTACCATTATATTTTGCCTTTTGAACCACCTTGTATATGACGATCATTGAGAAAATAATAGTTACTAAACTATAAAACTAAAATGTTTAGCGATTATTAAATTCAGCATATTATAAATATCCTTATGACCTTCCTAACTATGTTCAGTGGCTATGTTTAGTTACAGAAGTCTTTAACTAAATCTTATTTTATAGACTTGCAGTCCTTTTAAAATAATGATATTACCGCGATATTTTTGTATCGTTCCATGACTATGGTGATTATATGATCTTAAAATCAACAATACAGGTTGAAACACTTGAATAAAGATCAACATTTCTTCAAGATTAATTTTAATAGGCCTAGTATGCAGGGTGTGTTTTAATTGGTGTAAAATATTCCCACTGACTAAAAGTTTATAAAAGCCCATACAAACATGGGTCTAGAAACGCTTAGTTTTAAAGTTATCTAGGGTTTTCTTCAAAGATTGGATGGTCGTGGGTGATGCGTTGAATGGCCTGCTCGATCATTAGATTTAAACTCAATGGAATTTTTTTGTTTATAAGAATACATTTAAAGTTCATTGTATACTCAACTCCTGTTCCTGATGTTGACGTTTTAAGATAGCATTATCGTAAATGGATATGAGCAAATACTTAACACTTCAAGTGTACTAAAGAGAATACGACCGAGAATGGAACGCAGACATCCAAAAAGGGGGATACAACTTTTTTCCAAACAAATTTTTGTTACGAAATATTTTGTCTTATATTTTTGTTTGTTTCTGTTAACATTTGCCTTGTTTAGTTGTATTACTTATTCTGTTGGCTTGTTTATTAATTGAACAGTAAAATTCCTCCTAATTCGGAAACGAAGCATTTATAGACCCATATATATATATATATATATATATAAACATTTCTTAATGTTTGGTCGATGGGAATACGCCGCTAGAATATTTGACACAATTAAAATACACCCTGTATACTTCAAATATCTATGTGATAAGTTTTAGAATCTATCACATTATGTAATGTTATGTGCATATTATTTTAAAGACGTTGTCTAACTGTGACATAACGACAGGTAAGATAGGATTGCCCATGTTAATGATTTTACTTTTTACTCAGCGAGTTTTAAAGATATAACGTTGAAACAAAAAATATAAATTCTTAAATATTTATAACAATAGTCTATAGTGTCACAAAATTATTTTTATCTTGAAATATTTTTTTTTTGTAAACCTAGTTTTAACTAATCTATACTTATAAAATAACATGTCCTGATTGATTGACTGACTGACTGACTGACTGACTGATTCATCATCGCCGAGCGCAAACTATCAAGGCTACAAGCATGAAATTCGGACTGTATATTCATTTTGTTATGTAAGCACCCACTAAGAAAGGATTTTAGAAAATTCCACCCCAAAGGGGTCAAAATAGGGGATGATAATATGTATGAAAGTCCGTCATTTTGAAAGTTACATAAATAAAAAAAATTATTTCGGTTATTGACGTAAAACAAATAAATACGTGTTTCAGGAATTTTGGAAATTTTATTTAATAAGGGATGAAAAAGGGGGTGAAAGTTTGTATCGGACTTGCATTATTTTTGATCTGAGGTCAAGTTATGGTCATCAACGTAACGTAATATTTTTAATTAATCTGTAAATACATATGTATATTTTCGTATTTGTATATAATCAACTTCCACGCGAGCAAAGCCGCGGGCAACAGCTATCTAGTTTTCCTATAAAGAAAACTTCCGGGTGTTCCAATGAATGTGAATTCAATCAATAGCCAAAGGTTTTAGTAAGATAATTTATCTAAAATATAAAGTAAACCTACAATGTTTTGTTCGGAAAATTGAAAAACGACACCTGGACACGGGAATCGAACCTGAGACCTATGGATTAGTACGCCAATGCTCTAATATAAATATGCAATACCTTACAATTATAATAATTGTACAAGTGGCAGCAATAAACCAACTACCGAGTCGAAGGTGGCTACGTTATCTAATAGCTCGTGATCTTAATAAAATCACACATTTGTAGCCGACGATTTCCAGACATCCATCATTGACTCTGCCTTAAAATATGAGTGGAGAATGATACTAAGCACGGGACTATTCCTGGATAGCTCAGTGGTTATAGCATTGGAGTACTAAGCCAAAGGTCCCGGGTTCAATTCCCGTATCCAGGTGTCATTTTTCAATTTTCTGAATATGATGACTAGATACAAGTAAATCCTTACTAAAACAAATATAATAACTTGGCTATTTGATTCTACAATGTTTTTCTAGGAATACCAAAATCAAGACATCCGTATAACTGAAGTATTATTCTTTCTGTGTTTATAAAACCAAAACAACCATAAACAAAGAACACGTGGTTGTTTTTTTTTGTCTGTCAAAAACTCTTATTAATAACCTGTCCCTAAATTGAGATGGATAAAAATATGTCCCTTTCCGTTCTTGTACGTTTGATGGTAGATTAGGAAGGTGGACGCGTCATCAGTCAACACACGATATGCATCTCCGGGGTTCTATGTTATAGTAGGTCCAGAGGTACTAGGACACGCCTTATCACATTTAGCTTTTTAGGAAACATTTCTGAACTTTTTATCATTGTCTAAAAACTAACTATAAATAACCGTGAAAAACCTACATTTTTAAAACGTCAAAATAAGCAAACACAACTAAAATGTGTACGAAATAACAAAACCGTCATTAGAGATAATTCTAAAATAGAATATATATTTTTATTAAATTATACATATACAGAGTTCTAGAAAAACAAGCATACGTTCTTATTTATCACGTAGAGCACTCCATATATTATCTATTTTGAAGGGTGACCTGGTGGTCTAGGGGTAAGGTGTCAGACTTCTGTGCTGGCGGCTGGGGTTCAATCCTCGGTCCCGGCACAGATTTATCTGATTTCCAAACCCTTCCTACACCTCTGACAAGACATCTTGTGAATGTGTGGAATGCCAGGTCACCACCGTGGTTCGGATTCCACGTTAAACTGTAGGTCCTTCATTTCATCTCACAATCACCATATACCATTACACATTAGCGTAAGTGCGTATAACCCGAACGGGTAGTAAGAATCGGTGCTACTAATAATATTAATAATAATAATAATAATAATAATAATAATAATAATCTATTTTGAATATCATTAGAGACATTTTCGGACAAGTCCAAAATGTCATCAGTAAATCATCCTTAAATTAATTATACGGTGCTATTTATCGTATGAAACAATCACCAAAATATAAATTTTGAAAAACTCAGTCATTTTTGAAAAAAATTGGTATTTTCAAAAATTGTCGCTATTAAACAACCCTTAACTATAGATTCAGAATATAAATCCCCATTTAATCTCGAGGCATATCATATTAGCTATGTCATAGCCCTGAGCAATGTTGGGATGTTTGTTTGGTTTACATAACTTTCTTGGACGCTCGTGCTTAAAAGATCTGGCTTAGCGAATATGATGTAACAAACTAGAAACATTAAAGGGGAATTCTGACTACTCATAACAATGTTTGTTTTAATTGGAGAGGAAAGGGGCCAGAGAGGGCTATATTAGACTTTTATTTGTTGACATCGGGGCTGTCATATTTTCTTTTAGTGTTCCTCCCTCCCAACTAGAAAAATTAACTTTTTACGACCTTAAAGAATGATTGATTCGCACCTTATGGTGTTTTAATACCGAGCTAAACTGCACTTTATAGTGGCTTAACATAGAGCTAACCTGCACTTTATAGTGGCTCAGCAACGAGCTAAACTGCACTTTATAGTGGCTTAACATAGAGCTAACCTGCACTTTATGGTGGCTTAACACCGAGCTAACCTGCACTTTATGGTGGCTTAACATAGAGCTAACCTGCACTTTATGGTGGCTTAACACCGAGCTAACCTGCACTTTATGGTGGCTTAACACCGAGCTAACCTGCACTTTATGGTGGTTTAACACCCAGCTAACCTGTACTTTTAATCTCAAACATAAAACTATTTTCACAAATCAGTAGTGGTTAAATCTTTGTCCTCGGTATTATTATTTTAAAACGTATGGTACTCAAGGATGTGTTTTGTGCCGTTTTAAGAAGTCCCGCCCTCTCTATGAATCTTCTAGACGGCAGAGGATGGTCGGTACCGAACCCACGCCCATCCATGATATTCACGTGTCCTTGGCGAAGTCACAGCATTCCTCCGGGAGTGGGAGGGACCTCCACAAGTCCTGTTAAGGTCGCCTCCATGTCGGGTAGGGTGGGTATCATCTTTCAGTAGATCATGAGCTGTTCCATCTCTTTATTTGGGTATTGGAGCAATCGACCTTCGTGGCCTCTGTGCAATACTTTCATTGGGTTTTTTTTTTAGCACCGCGTTCTACTACCTATTCAGGTTATATGCACATTTAACAATTACGCTAGTGAGTTAGGCATTATGTAGGATGAATTTAGAGGAAGTGTACCTAAATATGCGGGGAGGGAGAGTGGAATTTTTTTAAAAACCATTCTCAGTACACACGACCAGGATTCGAAGACCGATTCCTTTTTCATTGGCAGTCTAGTCTTATTCGAAAGTGACGCCTTAAACCATGTAGTAATTGAAGCTGGCTTCTTTTATTGATGTGCGAATATTTGATCTCGCTGGGGAGTTTCTATAAACATAGGGTACAGGGATTACATGAGATAGTAGAGGAAGCAAGGGTGAGATGGTAAGGTACAGGGATTACATGAGATAGTAGAGGAAGCAAGGGTGAGATGGTGTTTGCAAGTAATGAAGATGATACAGTAGGAATGTACACTTTATTTGTACTATTGGCAACATAAAGCCACAACCTAGTCGCCAGTGGCTGTGATATCAATGATAGCTCTTAGTAACCGATGATATCCACACGTCCATCACAGACTCTGCCTTAAACTATGAGTTAAGAATTACTCTGAGCACGGGATGATCCATGGATATCTCCATAACAGAGCATTGGTGCGCTAAGCCAGAGGTCTAGGGTTCGAGTCACGTGTGTAGGTGTCATTTTTCAATTTATTTCAGATAATATTCTGTTATAGTTGATTTCTTTAATCATAACCATTCATCGCACAAATTTCGCTTTTAAAATATACCTATTTGTATAGCGTTACGAGTATAAAAATGATAGCTGCAAATCACACACGTCTTGGTGTTTGTAAGTAGTTTAAGTAACTTTTGTAACTGTCAGAAAATGTACCTTCCTAACCGAATTTGACCGTATGTACTTAGTCGCTAGGGCTGTGTGTAGTAGATTAGTAAGATTATGATAGAAAGGATCTGATGATTATAAAGCTATTAAACAATTTTTTATTATATATCTATGCGTCATGTTTGTTAGATTTTATCAATATCTTTAAAATAATACAAATAGTTCAGTAAAATATTTTCAACTTTGGCTGAAAACTTTTTTTCTCTCTAAAAGGCTCTTTTTTTTTGTACTCCTTGTGCTTTTATATTTTTAATCAAAAAAAAATTGTATACTAAGATTCTATTTATTTTGCCCTCCACCCAGCATTTCTCAAAAGAGAAAAATCAATTTATTTTCTCTATGGTGCTACACTCAAAATGGAATATACTGCCGAAGACGCGTAGATCGGGGTTCGATCCCAGTCGTGTGCACTGAGGGTGGTTTTCCCTATATGTTTGTACACTCTCCCTCCACGCAAATGAGGGTACAATTCTTCTAAATTCAACCTTGGTAATTCCCAACACATTATTGTAACTAGTACATAGGTGTACAACCCAAATGAACAGTAAAACGCGCTGTTAAAATAAAATGTTTCTTTCTTTCTCTCTAATTTTCAACCCGAATGGATATTAAAACGCCGTGTTAAAGAAATGTTACGCTCTTTATATCTAATTTTGAACAAGTAATCACTAAAACCGCAATGAAACAATAGTATTTCCACCACAAGAATGTCAGGGACAGGAGTATGTTTGAACCTTGAGGCTATACGAACATTAGCTTAAGCCAGCCATTGTCGCAGCCTAGTTTAAAACATTGGGCGCATGTGCGAAAGACCTCGGACTGCCAATCAGCGACGACCGATGTGACGCCTGCCTCTCCTCCGACGCGAGATCTAGCGCCTTGTTAGCGTATTATAACGTAGCGGTGTACAGGTGAAGGTGATAAGACTCGCAACTAGGACAACACGTTATGACGGAGGTCGTCCGGGAGGCTTAGCACCAGGCAGTAGTAGCACTTAGTAATAGCGTTATTATACTTATCACAAATTACTTTCGTAAACTACAGTCAAATATTTATAGGAAGAGTTGTTTTTTTTAAGTAAAAACAACATAGTTGTTTGTGATGATGATAATACTATTCCGCGTCTGGGATCCATCAATCGTAACCCAGTAGTGGAAATATTAGCCAGTACTAATGTACTAATCATGAGGGTGACCTGGAGGTCTGGGGGTAAGGTGTCAGATTTCTGTTCTGAGGATCCGGTGTTCAATCCTTGGCCCCGGCACAGATTTATGATTGTCCAACCCTTCCTTCACCTCTGACAATACGTGTATTAATCAAAACTTATGAATGTGTGGAATGCCAGGCCTCCACAGTGGTTCGGATCCCACGTTAAACTATAGGTCCTCCATTTCATCTCACAATCAACCTACCATTACACATTATCGTGAGTGCGTATAACCCGAACGGGTAGTAAGACGTAGTGCTAATAATAATAATAATAATAATAATAATAATAATCATCATCATCATCATTTCTGTGGAGGCTCTTTCTATGCCCAGATGAGGCAAAATGATGGTGATAATGAGTAGGAGGGTGTGGAACCAGTGAAAACACAACCTAACCAACCAAACCCTGGTGAACTTTGGGGTGATTCTCCTTTCGAAAAAAATACGCAAGATACCAACCGGGAATCAAACCCAGGGCCCATAGGCTCGTAGGAATATGCACTGACCACTACACCACGGGGCCATTTATCACGGATTACCACCCGAACTCGATTAAACCAGCTATAGTGGCTTGTTCTACATATGGCAGTGATCATCCATCTAATTTCCCACTAAAGATTGTAAACAATGCACCAAGTATCACCAATAAACAAGGCCAAACAACCATCTAGTATAATCCTAAAACTTGTTTCTCAAAACCACGTATCTTTATTAGTCCTGGAGAATGAGGATCGCTAACTCGTCAGCAATCGTCACCTACCCCAAACAAGTTATAAAGGGGTAGAGGGGGGTGGATAGTGTTTTCCTTCCCTTTCACGAAAAACTAACGCCAATTGGTAATCAAACACAAAGTCCCATTTTCGAAATCTCGAGTAACAACATTCTTGAAATCCACAACACTTTTTAATATCTCTTTATATCCATTTGATGGTCCGTTTGCAGAGGATGTAATCATTCTAGATTAGCCAGTCCCCGCCTTCAACAGAAACAGTCCTGTGAGATCTAGTTTTTACTACCGCGTATTTATACCAGTTGAGGTTTATATGCATAATGATCATTACTCTAATTAGGTAGGGATGAGGAAGGAAGAATTTGAGCGGAAGGGAAGTGGCAAAAAAAAAACCACCCTGAGTATACTATACCGGGATTCGAACCCCGATCTCACCAGCATTGGAAGTTTTAGCCTATTGTGACAAAAACGCTTTAGATCATACGACCACCGAATCGGGTCAAAGCGAAATAAAACTGGAGAGATTATCTTTCTTTCATCATTATTATTGTTGTTAATATTAGCAACCTATCTTACTACCCGTTCGGGTTATACGCACTTACGCTAATGTGTAATGGTAGGGTGATTGTGAGATGAAATGGAGGACCTACAGTTTAACGTGGAATCCAAACGACGGTGGTTGTTTGGCATTCCACGCATTCACAAGTTGTGATTAATACTTTCTTTCATCGTTTTTACATCCAAATACTCCCACACATGGTCAATATTTTATCGTGACGTGGTTTATCATTAACTAGTTCTTACAGAGTACACATAGGATGTATTATTAGACACACACACATTTCGTGAGACGTGTTTTTTCAAACATTTAGATAGCACATTAAAACTACAATAAAATATATTTAAAGTTCATTGAAGAAACTTAAAATTTATGATACATACATTTAAAATTTTAACTATCTTGACTAATTAGACCATAATTTTAATTTGAAGGGTTATTGTGCTTATCTAAATGTTAGTTAGCCATATCAAAATTAAACTTTTTTTTTTTATCAGTTGTCATTGTCCTTTGCCTTAGTTGACTGAGATTGCAGTAGAAAAAGTCTCAACTCGCACAATGCACTATTACAGTTCTCTTCTTCACATTACAAATCAAAGTTATGTCACACTTGGGAACTTATTTCCAACAATCAAATACCATTTGTAAAAGAAACTGTTTGAACTGGCTTCTATAACAAATTATAGTGAACAAAAGTACTATATAGTTAAATATTAATAAGAAAAATACCAGCCATAATCTTTCTACAATTAAGTGAACCTGAGTTTAAAAGAAAAATTATTATTATTAGCACCGCGTCTTACTACCCATTCGGGTTATACGCACTTACGCTAATGTGTAATGGTAGGGTGATTGTGAGATACCCACATTCACAAGATGTCTTGTCAGAGGTGAAGGAAGGGTTTGGTAATCAGATAAATCTTTGCCGGGACCTAGGATTGAACCCCGGCTGCCAGCATAGAAGTCTGACACCTTACCCCTAGACCGCCAGGTCACCCTAAAATTTAATAAAAATCGTTATAGTCTATTTTCTTACTCACAGGTACCGTACCGTCACGTTTATGAAAAGAAGTCAGGCCGCGTTGAATGTTAGTCCGTTATATGCTCCGCGGGCTGCATACAACCATTGATCAGGCCGCTGGTTCGATATGCCTGTTCTACGGCACTAGGAGCTCGAAAGTTCACTCCCGCACATACAACAAAAAGTACGCCACATATCTTGAGATAATTCTATCCAGTCTATCTCATTACGCCCTACCTCTTTCAGGTCCATTATAATATTATCCTCCCATCTGCGTCTAAGTCTACCCAATGGGTTTACCCATAAATATTACCCTGAACACGGTACTAGATTCTGCCATTTGCGCTGCAAGTCTATCCACCGTAATCAACAGGAATTGACTATCTACCTTGTGATGAGTTCAGGTGATTTAATCTATCATTATGTAACCTCCTCCACTCTCCAGTAGCTTCCTTCCTTTTTGGTCCAAATATATTCCTAGGGACCATGTTTTCAAACATCCTAAATTTGTTTTCGTCATGTAAGGTAAGATACCATGTTTCGCAACAATTGAGAACAATCGGATGAATTTTTGTTTTGTGTATTCTTGAGTATTACATTCCTTGGCAGCAGGCAAAAGGTCAACAATTCACTGACCGAATAATAGCACGCATTTCCCGACTGTATTCTTTTTATTATCTAGAAAGAGACTAAATATTTCAAAATAACAAAATAATATACTTTACATAAATATGAAAAATGTATACTCTCATTTTACCCGCCTCGGTGGCGTAGTTGGCTAACGCGCTTGTCGTGTTGAGCTCGACTGCTGAGGACGGGGAGATCGAGGTTCTAATCTCGGTCGGGTGAACTGGGGGTGGTTTTTCCTAAAAGGTTTTCCACTCTCCCTCCACGCAAATGCGGGTTCACTTACTCTAATTAAACCTTCCCAATTCTCAATCCATTAGCGTTATTAGTACTTAAAGCGTATAACCCGAACGGGTAGTAAGACGCGGTTCTAAATATGATTATTATTACTCTCATTTTAAAAACAGGCCGGGCTCTTGGGTTAGTGGTAAGCATTACTGGTTACTAATCCCCGTTGGTACTATAAGTATTTTTCCCGAAGGGTAATTGTTCATACTAGCCTGGTTAATTAGTCGTAATCTAGGTTTAAGACTACTACTGGTACCACATAATAATAATCATCATTTCATAGGGCCGAAGTAGCCGCACCTACAGGATGTCCCAACCCCAGAAGACGGTTGGTTACATATCCGCCATATCCAGTAGAATACCAGGAATATCTAGCAAAGAAATCCTGGTGGCATCCACTAGCAAAAATAATTTTAAAAAAAATATTGTAAAACAAACAAAAAATTATATTTCACAAATAGAAATTGTCAGTTTAGACTATGGATGATGTAGATAATTAATACAATTGATAAACCACCGCTGTACTTAATCCCGTGTTGGAATAAAAGGGAACTCTAGTTAAAATAAATAGTTTACAGTGTTTATGTGACAAAAAAAAAAAGTTTTTCGGTCAAAATAAATAGAATATTTCTTCATAAATACGTTTTACTTACACATAGTAATATAAACAGTTCTTGAATATTTACCATGGGCATCTCGATATTTGAACGAGAATTTTCCTCGTGCTTTAAAAAGTTTATCATCAAATGCCACTAAGCCCATGACAACTATTCAAGAACGGGTTTATATTACTATGTGTAAAACAAAAACAAAAAAACTGAACGGATCAAATAAAGCAACATTATATTTAATTTGAAACAATAAAATACTCACCTTAAGGTGCGACTCGCGTTTCTTGCATTCATACCTTAACTCAAGTTCACTTTCACACCACTTTAATAGAATTGTATAAAAAGTTGGTTTTTTCTACCAAGATGGCGGGAATAATACTTGAGACTAACATCATTATTTCTTAGTGTATTAGCATTGAGCACCAGGTAAGATTGGCTGATTAAGAATAGTGTATCTATTGTTCTGCTTTCATCACCTAATATTAGGACAAACTGGAACGGCATTATTATTAGGCCTATCCCTTTTGGTTTTACTACTTGAAGAAACGTTTTTGAAATTAAGATACATTTTAGCAATTTTTTTAAATGTATTTGTGACTTGATAATATAAGTAGCTTGTACTATTTGCACAAGTTGTATATTGCGCGTTAGCAGTAATCTACTGACGAAGATTGTATTATTTTGTCATTAAAATTACTATTGATTTTTTTATTGTTTTACATGATAAATAACATTAAGTACCGTAAATTTTCCTTGGATAGAGTTTACAATGTAGCTTATTGATGACGGATTATTTTTTTAAATTTGAAATTGTATAAAAATGGCACTAACAGTTTTATTCGAAATTTATGCCTAAAGAGGGTTTTATATGATTATCAAAATACTTTTTATTTTTCTGAGGGAAAACTTATTAAGGATTAGTTTTACTGAAAGCTGATTTCTGAATATTCTGTTTCAACTATAATTTATATTAATACAATGAAGTCTTTGTTTGTCTGTCATGAACATTGTGTGATATCTACCGCAAGCAGAGGGCTAAAATTTTAAAATGAGTAGCCTCTGTGCATAAAAATGTGCACCTTTAGGCTGAAATTTTAAATGTTTGATAAGACATTTTTTTTTAATTTATCAAAAACTGGGTTGGAAGAAATAAAATGAGTAGGTTTTTCTTCTCTGTTCGAAGCAAAGAAAAGCTGTGCTTAGGGAACGTATGTACGTAACACATTTGTGTATAGCCCGGATGGGTAGTAAGACACAGTCTCATAAAACCACTATATGATAAAGTATGTACGATTGTCGTAAATCTTTGTATTATTTTACTGTATGTAGGTTAGGTTAAGCAGGAAAGAACATAATTATTTTTTACTTAACTTTTTTGTTGGCATCGCATCTTACTATCCTTTCGGGTTATGTACTAATTACCCTGATATGTTAGGGATAGGTAAGGTTTAATTTTAGAGGAAATGCACCTGAATTTGTGTGGTGTGAGAATAGAAAACCATTTGGTGAAAACCACCCTCAATACACCCGACTAGGATTTGACCCCCGATCTCCCACGCCATCTGCAATCCATGCTATTGAGAAAGTGAAGCCTTAGTAGACTATTCGACCACCGAAGTTGAAAAAGTCAAATTGTACTAGTCACAGTCTCTGGTGAGAATAAATACAACCACTCATGTATGATGTACGGACATTTTGTTTACGTAATGCCCTTGCGTGCAGCATAATCCGGCCCATTACAGCCTCCTCGATTTTATAACCCTAATAACACTGGGCGAGGATTAGAGAACTGGAAGATCCTGGTTATGTAACCTCCTCCCATTCCTGTCTCCCTGCTCTCTGCACGCTGGCTTCTTGTTTAACATATTCCTAGAGAGCGTGTTTCCAAACACTTTCAATTTCTGTTCTTCTCCTGAAGTTAAGTGGTCACGTGGTATAAATGTCAGACTCATTTAGTCTGGCTTGTTGATGCCTGGGAGGCAGAGGTTCGAGTCCCAATCAGGTGTACTGAGTTTTTTACTTGAATGATTTCACACTCTTCCTCCACGCAAATTCGGGTATATTTCCTGTGAAATTTTAAAATTATAATTTCTAGCGTTACTCAATACAAATGTTACGGGTAGAGCCGGAAATAGAGTAAGCCTAATTTTCTTTACCTGGGTAAATTCCACATTATATGAAAGGTCTGGGTAAAGCTGAAATAAAATAAGTTTCTAACACTTTATTTTATTTACTAATTCTCTCTTCAAATATGATTGTCACCCGCCTCGGTGGCGTAGTTGGCTAACGCGCTTGTGTTGAGCCCGACTGCTGAGGACGGGGAGATCGAGGTTCGAATCTCGGTCGGGTGAACTGGGGGTGGTTTTTCCTAAATGGTTTTCCACTCTCCCTCCACGCAAATGCGGGTTCACTTCCTCTAATTCAACCCTCCCAATTCCTAATCCACTAGCGTAATTAGTACTTAAAGCGTATAACCCGAACGGGTAGTAAGACGCGTTGCTAAATATTATTATTATCATTATTATTATTAAATATGATTGTCATGCTACTGGTTTGAACAGCACAAGTTTGTTGACTAGAGTTTTGTCACAAACCATAAACTGGTTTATAGAAAAGTGTTAGAATATTGTTTCATTTTCGTTTCCCATTATCGTCTACTATATAGTGTCTGTTCATGATAGGTTTTTACCTGAATGACAGTATAACAATCATAGGTTAAGTTTTTGGGTTGCCAACACTTGTAAAAGATCATTGTGTTGTTATATAAATGTTAAGTTTTTTAGTTTACCTGTTATATGTTACATTTAAAATAACTTGAACCTAAGTTTTCTTACACTGTTTCATAACTTTTAATAATTTCTTTCTACCCATTCCGAAAATATATATTATACATAACTAATATTACTTATTATCCGTTTTGGAATGTTATCTATTGTGTGTAATATAGTGCATACATTAATGCCTTTTGATACAGACATCGTATTTACTTGGAAAAGAGAAAATTCTTGTTTTATATATATATTTCATTATTATTTTATCGTATTTAGAAATATTTAATTGAATAAAATATTTATATCCACTTCGTGGGTGCATAGTTTTAAAGAACTTGTTTCCGTCACGTTCAATCACACAATTTAAATTGTCGGTCGCCATTTTGAAGCTATGTTAGTTAGACCGTTTGTGAAAGTGGTGTAAATAATAATGTTTTTAAGTGTGATAAAACCATAAATAAGCTTTGTGTCCGACCTCAAATAAATATATTAATAATAATAATATTGGCCTAAATTACTTTGGTTAACTATCACAGCCATACAGTCATTACCATACGTTTTCATTACAGTGACATGTCAGCTGTTGGCGTAGGGATATATTAGGGATTATTTCTAGTAACTTTTTGAGCTGTCATCCAAGTAAACTACGGTCGTGAATATATTATAACTACCACATCAAGAATGTTGCTAAAATCTCCTAGTCGTCTGTCAACATCAGGGATTTGAACTCGAACAGTACTTCCAATTTGAGCCGGAGGGAACTTGGTCTTAGACAAGCATCTCATTTTCTTTGCTTGATTTTCTAAGTTAACTTTGGATTTACGTCTATGTCTTTTTTTTTTTTTTTTTTTTT
>CABFVZ010000969.1:125789-171132 GCA_902151445.1 Timema monikensis
TTTGTTTTTTTTTTTTTTTTTTTTGCTGCGAAGATCACAAAATCTATTTTCCTTGCATGTCTCACTACATGCCTCAGTGTTTTGGCTCCTGTTGGATTCCTTCAGCTCCTGTCTCTTAGCTCCTTTCGGCTCTTCCTGGTTTAGTTTAGATCCTTCCTCTTGTCTCTTCTCTGTGTTTGGCTCTTCCTGGTTTACCTCCAGTTTTCCACCACCATCTGGCTCCACGTGGTAACTTTCATCTCGATACCTCCGCTACGTATTTCACTTATAAGTTAAAACTATGTCTAAATCTTTTTCAGTTTCAAGACCATCGACGACATCTTTGGGTACGCACGATTAAGTTAAACCGACTTTGATTGGTATCTCAACCAAATATAGCTCTGTAAGGCGCACGCTTTATTCCATCGTGATGATCTCTGTTTTTCATAAGACGAACAAACCTTAGCTCTTCAGACTATCCGTTAAAGTTTCCATCAGCCATCCACGTCGCGAACATGTTTTGCACATCTTGATTAGCTCTTTCGATGCAATCCTGAGACTGGCCGTGACGTGGTCTGCGGTGGACAATTTTAAGACCATCCCACATAGAACGTAATTCGTTTACCACATAATTAGCAAAATCTCTGCCATTGTCCGATAGCAGAATTGAAGGGATTCCATAAATGCAAAAAAAAAAAGTTAATACCATATTTAGCGACCTCTTTCACGATTTTTGATTTTAACGGACGTAACGGCACAAACTTGACTAAATGATATTGGTAGGCCATTATAAATTCAAATCCTCTATAACACTTTGTTTGCAAATCAATTAATCATGCTAGCCGCCTCAGTGGCGTAGTTATCTAACGCGCTAGTCCTGTTGAGTTCGACTGCCGAGGACGGGGAGATCAAGGTTCGAATCTCGGTTGAGTGAACTGGAGGAGGTTTTTCCTAAATGGTTTTCCACTTTCCCTCCACGTAAATGTGGGTTCACTTTCTCTAAATTCAACCTTCCCAATTCCTAATCCATTAGCGTAACTAGTACTTAAGCGTATAACCTGAACGGGTAGTAAGACGTGGTACTAAATAATTTTTTTAAAAATTTGATACATCTATGCGACTTACGTTTCTTCTCACACGGTGTGAAAAGTTCTAAATACATCTTAACAACTTCTTGCGTTACGTTTTTGTACTTTTTTTTAAAATTTCGTTTACCATCCTGTGCTTACCACCATGTGACGCGTGTCGTATAACACATCAAACATCTCGTTTGTAACAAAATATATTACCTTAAGGAACAGGAGTGATAAGCTTCTTAACTCCACCAACTTTAAACATACCAAACAATTTCAAACAACGATAATCCATAAAAACGGAAGTTTTTGCATGTTTTATGAACTGTAGAAACTCGCGGTATTTTTCATAAAGTATGTAAAAACTACTCGAGTCCTTTGAAGAAATTAATTCCTCAAAACGCTCTCTAAACGCTATACATGTGTCACCCTCGGAAGTCATTGTTAACTGATCAGCTGTGGCGCATGCGCAAAACTCTTACAAAACAAAGGAACCAGAGGTGTGTGGGTAGTTCGTAATTTACCTGGTAAAACCCCGATATTAATACAATTTTAATATAATTTCTGACTTTACGCTCGTTAGTTATAATTGTACTGGATAAGATTTCCCCTCAAACCTTCGAAAACTCATTGTACACAGTAAAAAACTAGGTGAGAGGTGAAATTTGGTGTTTTAAAGTAGACTCATTCTGTTATCAAGTTATCGTTTTAACGGAATATTTACATTTAAGAAGTTATATTACTAGGAATGTCAAAATTTTGACACCATTTCCTTCTAAATCTAAGTCATCATTAATATAATTCAATTTTCATGGAAATATCTGACAGCTGGAAAAGTTACTAGATAATACTATCACGTATTCACTCCCCTATATATTGTTTTACCCACTTCAGTGACTGCATGGTCTAAGGCGTCATTCCCGCGATGGACTAAACCACATGTCTGGACTACATCACTTGTAGCCCAGTTTGTGTAAAGATTAGCCAGTAACCCGCCTCGGTAGCGTAGTTGGCTAACGCGCTAGTTGTGTTGAGCCCGACTGCTGAGGACGGGGAGATCGAGGTTCGAATCTCGGTCGGGTGAACTGGGGGTGGTTTTTCCTAAATGGTTTTCCACTCTCCCTCCACGCAAATGCGGGTTCACTTCCTTTAATTCAACCTTCCCAATTCCTAATCCATTAGTGTAATTAGTACTTAAGCGTATAACCCGAACGGGTAGTAAGACGCGGTGCTAAATAATAATAATAAAATAAAATTAGCCAGTACTAATACACCGTTGTCCAGGGGACGCTCGAATGAGCTAATTGTGCATCCTTTTAGCTCTTTCCATGTCCCGATGAGCTGAAGTGATGGTGATAGTTAATCCAGGGGACGCTCGAATGAACTAATTGTACATCCTTTTAGCTCTTTCCATGTCCCGATGAGTTGAAGTGATGGTGATAGTTAATCCGGGGGACGCTCGAATGAGCTAATCGTACATCCTTTTAACTCTTTGCATGTCCCGATGAGCTGAAGTTATGGTGATAGTTAATATGAGGGTTTGAAACCAGTAGAAACACTTGAACCTAACTAACCAAACCCTTGCGTCCGTTATAATGGTTCCCTTTTCGGGAAAATCATCCATGGCACCAACTGAGGATCGAATCCGGGACTCCTAGGTTCATGGCCTAACCCACTACACCACGGGGCGTGTTGCGAATGATTGTAAGCTCAAGCCTAAGGAACGAACTCAAGAAATATTGAAAATGACACGTTTGCGGTGAAACGACTCGTTAGCAAAGTGTGTGTGACTGCCTGAATGCCCGTAACTAAGAAAACAGTGTTTAAGTGACATGTTTCCTCATCTCTCGGAAGAGGTGACAAAAGGCGGTAGTATTATGGAGATGTCGTGAGACAGAACAATCGCATCTAAACGCGCGTATCTTCTTCGTGCGTTCACGCCAGTTATTACATAACAAAGGAGGCAGGCACGCGTCGTTTGCCTCGAGGGAACTTTTTAACTCTAGTTACACAAGGGCCTGACCTTAACGCGCTTTCTTTCATTGGGGCTATAACGGAGTAGTTGGGCTTACAGTCCAATTTGTATAGGAAAGGGATTTTAGAAAGAAAAAACAAACATGTTTTTTAGGGATCAAGAGTGATAAAATTAGATTAGGTATTTTAATAATGCTAGTTTTAGTAATTAATATATAACCCGCTTCGGTGGCCGCGTGGTCTAACGCGCTAAGCTCGTGTTGGACTAGACTGCCGAAGACGGGGAGATCGAAGTTCGATCCTGGTTGGGTGCACCGAGGGTGGTTTTTTCCTAAATTGTTTTTACACTATCCCGCCACGCAAATGCGGATTCACTTCATCTAAATTAGGCCTTCCTAATCTCTAGCCTATTAGTGTAATTAGTACATAGGTGTGTAACCTGAACAGTAAGTAACAGCAGTAAGATGTGGTGCCAAATTATATATATATAATGATATATTGAACAGCAAAGCCGTTATATTTGATAATTAAGGCTAAAGCCGCGTCTAAATAGCATATTATTTAAATTGAAAAATTACACCTGGATATGGGAATCGAACCTTGTACGTTTGGCTTAGTACAATATTTAGATGCGGCTATAACCTTAACTATTAAATATAATACCTTGGCTATTTAATCCCTCATGATATCGTATGGTTGTCATTGTACCATTGGCAGCAAAAAACCAATTACCGAGTCGATGGTGGCTGCGTTATCTGATAGCACGTGATCCTAATTGATCACACACGTTTGTAGCTGACGATTTACACAAGTCCATAACACACTCTGCCTTAAAATATGAGTGAAGTATAACCCTGGTCACGGGACGATTCCTAGATAACTCAAGTGTTTAAAGAATTAACGTACTAAGCCAAAGGTCCCGGGTTTGATTCCCGTGTTCAGATGCCATTTTTAAATTTTAAAAATATATAAGTTATAACTTCTTCGGTAGTTGAATGGTCTAAGGCAGTGTTATTAAGCCATTTTTGTTGGAGTAGTCTCAGATATAATTTCTCTTGACTTTATACCCCCAAAGTGGTTGACGATCATGAGAGAGAGAGAAAAGGAGAAAGAAAGAAAAAAAGACTCACAGATTGCATATCCTTAAGTCTGGGTTTCTTGTGACTAATCATAAATTTGGTCTTTATTATTCAATGCTATCATGATATAATATGTATAGGCCTATTTAATTTGAACATACCCCTTAGTTGTCTTTACGTACCCCTTAGTTGTCTTTACGTACCCCTTAGTTGTCTTTACGTACCCCTTAGTTGTCTTTACGTACCCCTTAGTTGTCTTCACGTACCCCAGGTTGAATATCATTGTTCTGATTAGAATGAACTAGATTAGATTAGACTGCGGATGATGGGGAGATCGGGGTTTTAATCCCGGCTGGGTGTACTGAGGGGGACTTTACTAAATGGGTTTACACTCTCCCTCCACATAAATGTTGATATGACCTTAGTTAAATTCTGGGTGGTGCAGAACATTAATTTATTACTAAACATCAATTAAACTTTGTAAAACCCAAAGGAAATTATTAAATTAAAACAATTATTATTTTTATCGATCGAATAGCTAGAAAAATTTAAATAGAAGAAAGCAACAACAACAAAATCCATAACATTGATTTAATTCGGGTAAAACTTGAATAACAGTCCGGGAAAGTTTTAATCTTCTACATCTAAACATTTTCTCAATCCAACATCGAAGTCTCAATTTGTTTTGTCGATAAGAACTCTCAAAAAATATTATTCTATCATATCTAAGGCAATTTAATCTTATAATCAGTAATAATAATAATAATAATAATAATATTACCACCGCGTCTTACCACCCGTTCGGGTTATACGCACTTACGCTAATGTGTAAAGGTAGGGTGATTGTGAGATGAACTGGAGGACATACAGTTTAACGTGGAATCCGAACCACGGTGGAGGCCTGGCATTCCCCACATTCACAAGATGTCTTGTCAGAGGTGAAGAGAAGGTTTTGGTAATCAGATAAATCTGTGCCGGGACCGAGGATTGAGCCCCGGGCCCCAACACAAAAGTCTGACACATTACCCCTAGACCACCAGGTCACCTAGGTGTGTTGTCGGGTGTTTATTTTCTTAATGGATCCTTAATCTCCCTCCAGAGAATTGAGGGATCATTTACTCTGAATTATACCTTATTCAATCCTACCCCATTAGTGTAATCAAATATGTATAACCCGCTTCGGTGGCTGCATGGTCTAAGGAGCTACTCTCGCAGTATACTAGACCACCGATGACGGTAAAATTAAGCTTTGAATCCCGGTCGGGTGAACTGAGAGTTTTTTCCTAAACTATTTTGAATTAGCCACCACGCAAATGCGGTTACAATTCCTTTAAATTTAACCTTACTCATCCCTACCTCATTATCGTAATTAGTACATATGCGTATAACCTCAACAGGTATTAAGATGCGTTGCTATGGGGAGGGGGGGGGGCAGTAAAAAGTAATCAATTTTAGTAGCAGAATCTATGTTTATTTTTTATCTAAAGATATTTTACAAAGATATATCAATGATTGGAACTAAAGTAGTGACTTATGACATTTGTCACAACAAGCTATCCTTTGTTATATGTGGAGACGATCGAAGGTAAATACATTCAGGACAGAATAATGGAGAGGGAGGAGGGGAGAGAGGTTCATACAGTGACGTCAGAGGAGAGTGAAAGTGGTTCATCAGGAAACATCCTCTTGCAAGAGATCAACTATGGCAGGGGGGCGGAGGTTCACTAACGCCTCCCTAGGAACTGGAACTCCCGAGTCGGATTCTTGGGGAACGACTCATTTACAAACACACACACAATAAAATACAGCGACCACTTCACAAGTTGACATTATTATACTATTTTCACTCTGAATGGAACGTGTTTGAATATCAACAGGGCTCTATAATAGAGCAATGAGACGTATTTCAGGCACCTCGCATTATTTAACAAGCTGTTTGTTATTTTTAAATATTGTTTTCAACAAAATATACGTTAAAATTATCAGCAGGTTACTGATGATTTGAGAAATTTTTAATTCTTGAGTTTAATATATATTTTTTTAACTTAACGATGATTTACGCGAATATTTGTACTACTTAGATTAAAGCAAAAGACTAGAAACTTATATCTAGCCCTCCTATATCAATTAAGCCCTCCTATATCAATTAAGCCCTCCTATATCAATTAAAGTTGTGTTTTGATAAGGTCACAATATAACATTTTCCGTAAATTATTACACATGTTTTAAAAACTATTTCAACTGGAAATTTAAACTTTTTAACCTGTCAGAACTTTCGCCTACAGTTTGATGAAAATAACATTGAAAAATATCAAAACACTTTATAAATTAAAAATCCTTGACTTCTAGATGTCTGCAACGCTTATCAGTGCTCTATTATAGATACTTCTTAAGTTCCTGTTATAAACGTATACAGCGTTCATCAGTGCTCTGTTATAGAGACTTCTTAAGTTCCTGTTATAAACGTATACAGCGTTCATCAGTGCTCTATTATAGAGACTTCTTAAGTTCCTGTTATAAACGTATACAGCGCTTATCAGTGCTCTATTATAGAGCCTGTTCTAAATGTCTGCAACCCTTATCATTGCTATATTATAGAGCCCGTTCTAAGCGTCTGCAAACCTTATCAATGCTGTAGTATATAGCCCTTGAAAGTACCCGTCTCACCTCACGTGTAAGCCTAACTTATGTAGGTAAAACAGCTCAGACAAGTCGTCACTTCGTGGTGCGATTTTATATAGCCACTTCAAAGAACCGACAAAATGGAATTGTGATTTTTTTTATAGCACCTCGTCTTACTGCCTGTTCATATTATACGCATTCCTACCAACTTCACTAATGTGTTAAGGATGAAGAAGGTTGAATTATAAAAAGGGTACCAACATTTACGCGGAAGAAGAGTGTAAAATCATTTAGGGGCAAAACACTCTACGTACACCTAACCGGGATTCTAACCCCGATCTCCCCCTCATTGGCAGTCTAGTCTATTGCGAGAGTGACGCCTGGAGCCATGCGGCCACCGAAGAGGGCCACAAAATTGAATAATAATAATAATAATAATTTAAAATAACGCACTTCGGTGGTCGTATAGTCTAAGGCATAACTCTTGTAATAAATTAGATGTACATTTGCAGAGAAGTCAGGACTCGAACCCTAGTCGGGTATTCTTATGTTTTACCCTCTCAACGCAATTGTGGGTAAAATTTTATAACTCCACCTCACTAATCTTTGTCCCATTGATTAATGTTTATGTACGTTAACGTGACGTAGACAAAAAAAAAATTGGCAGTGTTGGGAGACGAATAGTTGATCTCTAGTTCAGTAGGTAGTCGGGCCATAAGACTCGCCTACAAGAGAATAATGCGTGGATACAATAGCCCTGAGGACCAAATATACATACCTTTATTTTATTATGAAACCTTTTAGAAAATACAAACATATTTACCGAAGTGACAGCTGCAGATCATATAACCTGACGTATGAATATGTGAAAATAGATCTGGTAACTTTATAAGTTATTAGATATTTCCATCTGTAAGAAAATTTGGGTATACATGCTTTGGAAAAGATCGTGGGATGGTAAGGGATGCGAACTCAGAGCAGGGTTTTTGAATATATATTTTAGCATAAACGTTTTTTCACCAAAATAAATTAAATAATTCTCCAGTAGAAACATCCGAGCTTAATTTTCTTCACGTGGAGATATCAACATTTATTAAATATCTGTCAAATGATGTCCTGGAATTTATTGATAGCTTTGTTTTATTAGTTTAAAAAGATTTTTAATCTAATATTATTATGTTGACAGATATTCAAATACTGGTGAGGTCACCATGTGTGGTAAACTACACTTTATATTTATATTGAAGAAATAACATATCTTATTTATTAAAAAAAGTTTTCTATAAAAACTAAAAAAAAAACTGAACTTTTCTCGCGTCCTATTTAATCTCACCGAAATATGACATGTTTTAAATTATTGTTCAACCTCCTCCTGAGATAATCTATTGACTCGAATCTCGGTAGGGCCAAATTTTCCTTAATATTTTCTTAGTACGGAAACAGGTAATGTGATATACGAGTGATTTGGAGTTCACTTTAAGTTGGGGTTTCCCCCCTGGAAAACATACTTTTGTACAGTTGGTTCATGATAACGTGCGCCTCTTCTGACAATTTAATGGCTGTATGATAATCGAGATTCGGACGTCAGCCAATATTGGTTTATTCCCGAGACTATAGACTATAAATTCGGTCCTAATATTTTGGCCATACAGACCAATACGGACGCTATGCGCCGTAGATATTACGTACGCCTCACTTATTACGTTGGACTCGTAACCAACCATCCGAGGAAAATTGATTTTTGCGGGACGTAGCCGACTACGTTCATCCGAAAAAACAAAACAGGCACTTTCATGTATTTGTGGGCCAGGTTCTGGACATTTTGTTGTTGTTTTCGTTTTGTTTTGAGAAGCAGATGATCAAACTGGGACACATTCAAACGATAATAATCCTTGAATGTAGCCTCATCTTTACGAGATTGTCCATAAAATGATGAAATTCACCATATTTAGATCCTCTTTTGATGAAGACTGGTGGAAAATGACCATTGATTAGCTTCCTATGTGAACACCCAGAGTAACGCTCTTAGCTGTCCGTGTGGCCAAATCATTAATATCACTAAAACATCTTTGTTTTTTTTATCCACCCTGCCAATATGCTTTGTCTCCATAACAGTTTACACCGATTGGCATTTCTTGTTAAAAGAGACAAACATATTTTGGAGGCGTTTGGTACGGAACTATTTTTAATTTTTAACTGCCATAAGAAGTCAAATTTAACCTTAACTGAATGATATATTTAATATTGTTTAGCACCGCGTCTTACTACCCGTTCGGGTTATACGCTTTAAGTACTAATTACGTTAATGGATTAGGAATTGGGAAGGTTGAATTAGAGGAAGTGAGCCCGCATTTGCGTGGAAGGAGAATGGAAAACCATTTAAGAAAAGCCACCCTCATTAGACCCGAATGGAATTTGAACCCCGATCTTCCCAATTTAAGTAGATCAGTATGACACGAAAGTGCTGCCTCATAACATTCTGCTACTGAAGCGGGTAGGAAGAATGTAGATTTTAGAACAAATGTATCCGTAATTGCATGGGAAGAGAGTGAGAAACAATTCAGGAAAAATTCACCCTAAATACACCCTACTTGGATTCAAACTCCGATTTCCATATCGTTGGTCGTGGCCAGGCTTAGTGGAGGTGAATCAGGGAGTTTGAGTTTGAGTCTCAAATAAGATGGTAGATTATTAGAGGGACGGAAATATCGTAATATCGGTAAAAGTGTCAGTTTAGTCTACTGCAAGAGTAGCGCGTTATACCACGTGGCCACCAAAGCGGGTCTTTTAGTTGGAAATACTCTTAACGGGCGGGAGGGGGGGGGGATATATATGCGTGAGATGTAATCGTGTCCTCGATGAATCTACAAAACTTTTATCCAAACATATATACAAAAAGTTTTGAATACATTTATATTTAAGACCATAAACAAAAATTGACAAAATACAAACAATTTTACCCCATAAAAACCACAATCCCATAATATAAAACAATTCCCGCACGAGCAAAAAATTGTGCCACCCCACACATTTTTTAAGTTGACAATATTTAAATTATTTAATTTTGTCATCATCAAACTGTCGCTGCAAAGTGACTCTTTTAATTATAATTGACCCGGCTCGGTGGCGTAGTTGGCTAACGCGCTAGTCGTGTTAAGTTTGACTGCTGAGGACGGGGAGCTCGAGGTTCGAATCTCGTTCGGGTGAACTGGGGGTGGTTTTTCCTAAATGGTTTTCCACTCTCCCTCCACGCAAATGCGGGTTCACTTCCTCTAATTCAACCTTCCCAATTTCCAATCCATTAGCGTAATTAGTACTTAAAGCGTATAACCCGAATGGGTAGTAAGACGCGGTGCTAAATAATAATAATTAAAAAAATTATAATTGAAAAACTATTTTTAAGTTATTACTTTTTGTGTGCCGTGTCTTACTACCCATTCGGGCTATCATGCTATCACCGAAGAGGGGTGACTAATATTCTACTAATTTAATCAGAAACTGCTATTTTTCCATAATTATTGACACTAAATATACCCCAGTTTTCTTACGAACAAACACATCTAATAGCTAGAAAAAGTCGCTAGATCTACTTTCACGTATTTATACGTCAAGTCATGTGTTTGCAGCTGTCAATTTATATATATATATATATATATATTATCAGTATCTATAAAAAATACTATTAATATGGTAAGATGTTATCAAAGTTGACCGCAAAAAATAGGTTTGTGTTTTATTGTAGGTTCTCCAAATGTACGTTAGTAATAAAACCAAGGTATACACTATACCATATCACTACGATGAAGATGTCCCTAGCTACCTTTCTAGTGACCCCCTCTAGTGCTGGCTGAACACCCTGTATAGTATATTTACACGTAACGCTTTCGTTACATCATTCAATTATAGGCCGACTGGACGGGTGAATACACATACCTGTTTTCAATTGGACGGATGACAGCCCTAACTTATAATTATTATACCACTATTACGTAGACTAGCACGCCATTAATTTACTATCAGGCTCGTCCTCGCGGCTGAGTGGTCAGGTCTTAGGATTCTGTGGTACGTTCTCGGTAAAATGATGTGGTAAGTAGTTGTAGTAGTACCTGCTCCGGTGGCAGCGTGGTCTAAGGCGTCACTCTCGCAGTATACTAAACTGCCGATGACGGGGAGTTCAAGACTCGAATCCCGGTCGGATATACTGAGTTTTTTTCAAAATAGAGTTTTCCCTCTTCCTCCACGCAAATGTGGGTACACTTTCTCTAAATATAACCTTCCTAAACCCTAAAACCATTAGCGTAATTAGTACATAAACGTATAAACCGAACGGGTAGTAAGACGTGCTGTTGTATATAAAAGAAAAGTTGTGATACAAATATGTATGCTAGGCTTAGGTGTTTAGTTATAAGTCACACTTTACTACAATTCTGTGTTTATTTTATTCACTCTCCAGTGGTCTAATGGTCAGAGCTCCTGGATACAGATACAAAGGTCCCGGGTTCGATCCTTGCCGCTTCAAGATTTTCTGTGAAGTAGTGGGTCTAGATAGGGGTCAACTCAGCCTCGTGTGGACAATTAATAAGGAGCTACTAGAGTAAAAAAAATAGTATGGTTCCGGTATAGAAAACTGAGACAAAAGACTGGTCCTGACCACATGACACCACCCTCCATGGAGCTTTTTTTTTAGAAAAAATATATTTTATTGTAAAGTTTCCTAGGGTCTTTGAACCACTCCCACTCCGAGTGGCACGTGGTCTAAATCTGAAGCTAATTTATTCTGTTTCGCCAATAACGAGGAGGGCCTACTTCGAATCTCGGTCATTAGTACTAAGTTTTTTTCCCCTCTAAATGTTTTTCAACTCTGCCTCCACACAAATATCGGTGGTACCATTGCTTCAAAATTCTACCTTTCTCATCACTGCCCCACTAGTCTAAATATCAGGATAGTCTGTGAGAGCAGTAAGACTTGGTGAGTATTTCCTACATTCCAATTTTTGGCACAGGAACAATCACAAGCTGAATATGGTACCTGCTTTGGGGTATATCAGAAGAGCACCGTTGTTTTTAGTGTCTGAGCCCAATATGGCAACACCGCTTCACGAAAGAGACATCTCTATTTCAATTTGAGTTGTCTTGTTTTTCCATCCTAACCAACTAAACCTAACCTTGTAGTTTTATTATTTTATTTTAATTATTGTAAAAAGTAAGGGGGTTGTTTAAATATGTGTTTGCCGTGTTGTCACGTTATGCAGATGTGTGGTTTTTTCCCCTGTGCGCTTTTGATACAAGTTCTAAGTGAACTTTTGATCCATATCTAAGTGTTCTTTAGGTCTTCCTCTTGTAAACTTACAATATTTTACGGCAATTTTCATAGAAATAACTTTATCTGACAACTATAAAAGTTAACTTACTTTCACATATTCATAACTAGAGTCATGTAAGCTACACTCACCACCTTTGATAGATATTATCACTATCTATAAAAACACTAATAATATAGTAAAGTTTTATCACTGATGACTGAAAAAATACATTTTCTAAAGGAACTTTCCTATGAAAATTGGGCTGTACCTTATGATATATTTAACCTAAAATCTAATCCTGTTTTCTCATGCAAGAGTCAAGCACGCTAGCACAAATTTACACCTTATAGTAACAAATTTTTATAAAGGTAATATCAAAATAAAAAATGATTATTTCTAAACAATGGAAACAGGTGTCCAGGTATCAGTTTATTGGGAAAGTAGCACCTTAGACCATGCGTCCACTGAATTGAGTTAGAAAAGCATTTTTGGCGTACTCAATAAATATATGAAACTGGCTCTTTGTAGGTCTATAGGTCCACTACAGTAGCTACATGGCTTCTTTGGTGATGACTGACAGCTCACAGCTGACATATAAAAGCTTTGAAAAGTTACCAGACCAAATTATGTATCCCTACGCCGAACCATATTATCTGCAAAAACATGTGTTTAGCAGCTGTCACTTCTGTCAGACAAAATTTAGGTGTATATCTAAATGTTGATTGTCAGAAGTCAGCTGTGAGCTGTCAGTCAGCACCAAAGAAGCCATGGGGCTACTTTAGCTTCAGAGCTACTGTCTTATCCGCAGTGTGAGGATATTGCCCCAGGGGGTACACTAAAGGTCTTAAGGTTTTTTGGCTTACGTATTAAACAAATAAGTTAACTTCCTATTTCATTTTACATTCTTGTTTCTTCCTTGTACGAACAGCCATGTCCTTTATATGGCCTTAGCTTTCCTGTAATTTTTACTTTCGTTTCTTTCGCTATTTGTGTTTATGAAGTTAATGATAGATTTTGTCTCAACACGTCTTTAAGGCTTAGTAATAATAATAATAATAATAATAAATAAAAATAATTAATAAAAATAATTAATAAAAATATAAATATTGGCACCATCTGTATAAAACAATTCCTGAAGACCCCCTCTTTGCGTAGGAATTTTAACCTTTATCGGTGGGCACAGGAACAAAATGTCAAATCTCATTGTGTCTGGTTTGCGGGTAAGAAGAAAGTTGAGGTTCGAATCCCAGCTGGCTGTACGGAGATTGTTATTTCCTAAATTGTGTCCCATTTCTCCTTAACGCAGATGACAATACATTTACTTTAAACTATTCCCTCATCATCCCTACACCATCAGCGTGGTTACATACGTAAAGCCCATTTAAGTAGTGAGACGTGGTGCAAAAAACATCAACGCTACAAGATCTTCTAAATTAAAAAAAAATTGTCGATAAATGATGGGTTGACTCTAGATGCAAGCTCATTAAAGATTATAACACGGTCCCAAAAAGTTTAATTCATTTGACAGATCACGATCTACAATTTAAAAATAAACTATACACGATTATTTTTATTTGATCGTGAGACTTTCAGACATTGTAATGTGTAATTGTTTGAGGGTAATTGCGGGGGCACGAAGACAGCGCAACAAGACTCGCCATTTGACCCGCCCGCTCTTCCGTCGAGGAAATGCCAAATAGGAATACTGATGCTCCGGGATGTATAGAGCCCTCCCATACGCTTAAGGTGGAATGTAGAGGACGCGAGAAATGTTCAATGCTTTTGAAGTTTTTATGGCAACACTTTTTTTTTTTGCACAAATAAATAAGATATTGCTCCAGTAGAAACAAAAGAGTTTAATTTTTTTCACATGGTGATATCAACAGTTGTTGAATACCTGACAAGGGAGTCCTATAATTTAATGACAACTTTTTCTCTTCATTTATAAAGCTTATCATCTTATGCTGCTATGCTCATGACAGATATTCAACAATTACTGTTGATAACAACGTGTGAAGATAATTAAACTCTATATTTGTACTGGAGCAATACTTAATTTATTTTGGCTGAAAAAAATCTATAAAATCGCTAAAACACTTACCTTATATCACGTTCCTGCATTCCTACGTTAATAGAAATTTCTTTCTCACCACTCCTCGTCTTACTAACCACTCGGGCTATCAGCTAATTTCAGTATAATGAAGTAGGGATTAGAAGATATAATGTAGAGGAAATGAACCAGAATTTGCGTGAAGAGAAACCAATTTGAATAAAAAATACACATTGGGGAGCACGTAATGTTCATCTAGTCTGTCTTTGACGGGAAGCTTAGGTCTTCGAAGCCTGGTTGGTGCGTGTTCTGCATGTAAATATATTTATCCTTCAGATAGCTATCCGGCAGATAAATTCAGTTCATAATATGTATAAAATATTACTGATAACCCTTATCTAGTAGCTAACTTTAACCTCCCGATCGCAATATTTATCCGGTAATCATAAGACTGGCTCTTAAGCGTATAAACCGAGCGGTTAGTAAGACGTGACATTAAAAAAAAGTTCACAATAATAGAGACAAGACATAATCAAGAGCTGTCAAGATAACTCTTTGTAGAAAATTAAACTTTATGTTTCTACTGGAGGAATACTTTTTTTATTTTTGCTATAAGAACTTGGAAAAAAAAAAAAACATTTTCTCGCGCTACCTTCCATCTTACCTTAAATTATATACATATCCACTCTTTGTGAATAAATCAAAATCGTAACAAACCTATATTTGACCTCGGTAACTACTATAATTTGCGGAGGTGGATTTTAGGGAGTCACCTCTGTTAGATCCTCCAACATTCAGAAGTACATAAACAATAAATTACGACTCGTGTAACAATTTACCTGCCCATAGGTGTTAACATTTCCCATGTGGAATTCGGCCGTCTTCACACTCACGTCCTTTCCCAAGGGTGTGTGAATTTCACTCTGAATAAAGATCAAACGTGACCCAGAGCTACGCAACATAACCTTCCACAGTGTTGCGCCATAGTTCATACAAGATAGGTTGAGGATCTATAACAGGATTATGGTAGAAAACAAACTTTTAGAAAATACAAACGTTTCTTTTTTGTAGTTAGCATTGGTAAAATTTAAATTTATCATTTAGTGTTATAATAGTTGGAAAAACCTAACGCAGATTAGAGGATAAAATTAGAATGGACCTGAAAGGGATAGGGTGTAATGAGGTGTACTGGGTATAACTAGCTCAAGATAGGGATAGGGTGTAATGAGGTGGACTGGACATAACTAGCTCAAGATAGAGATAGGTGGTGTACTCTTTTTTAAAGTTTGTCAATGAACTTTCGAGTTACTAATGCCGCAAAGTAAGTAAGAAAGTAAGCTATGATAAGTACTGTTTTGATACTATCTTCAAGTAGTTCTGTGAACAGTAGACCTCGCTCCCTCCATTTTCTTATCGTTACTACAATCTTAAGAATTCTCTTTGGATTTTAAGTTGAAATCACCCTTATAATTTCTCCTTGAAATTTAAGTTAGTATTTTCTCTTGGATTTAAAGTAGATATTTTACCGGGAGATCAAGTTAGACAGAAAACAAATTAACACTATTTTCAAAAGTACATTTTCTTAAAAAGGATCGTACCCCGATCTCCCAGTCTAGTTCAACACGAGATTAGAACGTTAGACCAAGCGGCCACTGAAGTGGTTACATTATATTCATAGCTAGGAATACCCGGTGTTGCTCGTGATAGCCGCACAATTAATTGCGTGATTTCCCAGGGCAATATTTTTCTTTTCTTTAAATAGAGAGACAAAAATATATTTAAAAAAAAATATTTAATCAAAAATTAAAAATTCCAATTTTGAGGTGTAGTACATGTTCGGTAACAGGGGCTACTGATTTTTAAATGTCAACCCACTGCATGCGATATATATATATACGCCATTCACATGACAGACACACAAAGAGAGAGAGAGATAGACAGACAGATAGACACACTCTTCTCTTCAGTCTATTAATATAGAAGAATAATTGTTGTTCACATGGTTTAAGAAGTCAATCTCACAACAATATATGTCAACATTAAAAAAAATACCCTAGGTTCTCAATCGATTGATTAGAATTATAAATTCAAATCATTATGGATAAACTATTAAACTAAAAATCTTTTTAGTGGCCGCCATATAGAAATGGATAGCCAGATTGAAAAATTATGCACACACATCGTTCGGCTTGTGTTCCAAAAATATCTCTGCCAAATTTAGTTAAAATTGGTCAACGCATTTGGCAGTTATCGCGAAACAGACATAAATCTTTGAGTGGCCACCCATCTTGAGACGGATAAAAGGGTCGAAAAAGCATGTTCATATTTTGTTCGACCTAGTTTCAAAGAATGTCCTTTAAAAATTTCTTTAAAATCGCTCCAAGCATAGCTATTGTTATCGCGTGGAAAGTATCCGGACAGTCAGACAAAAAATACGAAGTGCCAAACTACTCAAGTTAAAACAGAACTTCGCTTCGCTCGATCAATGAAAAGTGACAGTTACTAAAATAATTCTAATACAAGTATGCATAAATTCATATTATCTGTAACTTTTATAACTGTCCAAAAAGTTCCTTACTATTGAAATCAGACGGTATAGACTAATAGAGTCCGATTTTATATGAAGGGCCTTCCTTGTATAACAGAAAAGCTACTAGATCTACTTTCACGCATCATACGTCAAGTCATTTGCCTATGCAGCTATCACTTTTGATAAATATTATCAATACCTATATGATAGTAAAATGTTCCAATTTTGGCCGCAAAAACATGTTTGTATTTTCTAAAAAACTCTGCTTATTAAAATTAGACTGAAAAAGCCTAGTCTCTGCACGTTGTCTTAAGTAATGGTATATTTGCTACGATTTCTCTCTCTCCTCAATTTCCCTCCACCTTTTTACACCCTTAATAAAGATTTTCCTCCACCCTTGTCACAAACTATCTCTTATTAATAAAAAAATCGAAATAATAGTAATATTTAACGGTCACTTTCTTGACCGACTAATTTATCAGCACACGACTAAGAAACTAAACGCATCCTAATAAACACATCACTCGGTCCTCTGACTTTTAATTCGTCCTTATGAAGAGGGAAATAGCAAATTTCACCGATACATCTTTCAACCGTACTAAGGAATGAAGCCGGGTCTTTTAGCTCAGTAGGCATAAATCTGGCTACACAATTTAAAAACTTAGACATAAAGATAACATATTTTTACTTAAAAGTGTGACTATAAAAATAGGACTATTTGAATGGAAAAGTAGCATCTCCATTCTAGAAAACTGAGACTGACATCCGTTAACGTTGGCCAATGGACGGCGGCCTCTCAGTCGATGTGGCTGGATTGCGGGATGACGCAATAGAGCATGACATTATAGTTAAAGTTTCTGATCCTTAAAATGGTGAATGCTGCAACTTTTTATTAAATGTTGTCCTTTTTTAACCTGTGTAACTTCACAGATTTGATTTGACAGCTTTTAGCTAAGTCAGTAACGCACTTATCTGTCTCTTGGTCTAAGAGTCCTCAGTTCGGTGCCCGGTAGAGACGGAAAAGGTATCACTTTAAAATTAAAAATCAGCTTGCGATTTGGGATCGGGTTGAACTATTAAATTTTTGTTCTAAAGCTAGGTTAGGATTTGCTGACAATAATTTTTATGACGGATTAAATGCGTAAAAACATGGATCGGTAGTTACGCAGACTAAATGTCAGGCTCATTTTGTCTGGTTTGTCAGTAACGAAGAGGTTGGAACTTGAATCCCGGTCGGGTGTACTGAGAGTGATTTTTCTTAAATGGTTTCTAACGCTTTTCTCCAAGCAAATACGGAGACTTTTGATCTTAGCTCTACCTTCATTATCCCTACACCATGAGTGTATTAAATGCGTATGACTCTAACAGAGAGTAGAATGCGGAATAAAGAAATATTATAATAATAACATTGCTTTCTGGTCTACATCACTCGTAAGTCAGTATGTGGAAAGATTAGCTGATACTAATATACCGTTGCCCGAATGTACTAATCGTACATCCTTTCCGTGAAGGCTCCTTTCATGTCCCGATGAGATTAGAGGATCAAGCTAGTGAATGTGAGGGTGTGGAACCAGCGTAAACTCTTAAACCTAAATTAATTCCAGCTAAACAAACCCAGATGACCCTTGGGGTGGTTCGTCTCTTGAGAAAATTACCCATGGTTCCAACTGGAAATTGAACCTGGAACACCTAGGCTCGTAGCCAGGTGCGCTGACCACTACACCACTGGGCCGGTTGGTAGATAAGATGAGAGCGTTTAAATCACTTGGCACTAACATTTATAAATAGATTCAACGATGGTTTTTATTATTATTTTGACTCTTAACTTATTTGATATGGTGTTCCTTTAATAAGGAAAATATTGCTCATGTGGGCGGGTATAACTAATCGTCCCATTCTCAGTGAACACGATTAAAGTCAGCCAAGCGTGAATGTATTTATTGTTCATGTGGTGTTATTTTATGAAGAAATGCCACCCATTGGCCGATCTCTTGATTATATTAACCTGACCTTTAGTTTGTTTCTACCATTTACAGGAATTTGACAGGATAATATCTTGACTTATTCACACGCAAGCTTTATAGTTGGATAGCCATAGAGAAATAAAGACACATTTAAAAGTTTAAAAAGTTTCTAAATTTATTTGAATATTGGCCTATTCACCAGCTTGGCCACGTTTGAGAAATAGCGTAAGTACATTTATTATGTGTTCTGTCTTACGACAGGTTCATTCAGTTTCTCAGTGAAATTAAACCGACAGGGCGCTCTGTCCTCTGCCTTCTCCTTCAACTCCCAGAATGTTCTTCTTTCCTTCAGGTTATCCAATAGTTTAATCACCCTCTTTCCCAAGCTCCTATTTTCCCTGACCTTTCTTTTTATGGCGTCGTGCAGAAGACAGTTCCTCCTAAAGATGTGTCCGATCTAGTTTTCTTTGTACCAAAGAATCGCTTCCAAAATGGTTCTCTTCTCACCCACCCACTCTTCTTAGGACTTCATTTGTCACCCTGTCTGTCCACCTGATATTCTCAATGATCTACCAGCACCACATTTCAAAGCTCTACAAATATGTATTTTCCAACTTCCTAAGAGTCCAAGTTTCAGCTCCATACAGCGCGATGTTCCAAATGTAACATTTCATCAGTTTCTTCCTTAGATCTAAGCTCAACTTGCCAGTCAGCAGTAAGTAACCTCTTCTTGTTGAAAGCTTCCTTGACCATGGTGATCCACCTAATTTCCTTGGTGCAGTAGGCATCCTTTGTCAGCATATTTCCCAGATATTTAAACTGCTGTGTATTTTACAACTACTGGTTTTGCAATTTTGATTTTCAACAGCTCTTCATTTTTTGAAATCACCATCACTCTTTACTTCTCAACGTTAATCTCCACGCCATATATTCTCCCTATCTCCACCAGCCGGTCCATTATTTTCTGCAACTCTTTTTTTTTTGTCAGCAATGCTAGATCATTTGCACAAGTCAATGAAACCAATTAGACTTCTTGCTTGACTTCCAGAACTATTTCTGAAATTATTATCAGAATCCCAATGGTATCTCGGGTTCCTTTTTATTTTCTGAATCCAAATTGGTTTTCTTCCATCACACTTTATATTTGCTGGTCTAATCGCCTGCCAAGATCTTTCCTACACGAGAGGAGGGGGCTGATGGATTTGTTTACATTACATATTCTTGTTAGCTCTTTCCCATGGTTTTTCTTCTCAGAAAACACATTGTTTCTATTTTATGTTAATTCGTTAAAACAAAATGTAAAATCCCATTTTTAACAAGAAGTTCTGGGCCCGATTCTCGGCCTGGCCGGGAAAATATAATTGGTTAAATTTGAGCTTCCTCCTTCACAGTGACTAATTAATGGCTGAGGACTCGCTGTTGTCTGCTCTAGTATTAAGACAGGTTGTAAGTCGTGTACTTATATGGTTAATCATTCGGAATGTGCACGATAAATACACCAAGCCAAGGTGTAGTTTTTTTTAATAAGAGTGACCCGCCTTGGTGGTACGCGCTAGTTTCGTGTTGAGCAAGACTGCTGAGGACTGGGGAGATAAGGTTCGAATTTCGATCGGGTGAACGGGGGGTGGTTTTCCACTCTCTCTTCACAAAATGTGGGTTCACTTCCTATAAATTAAACCTTCCCAATTCCTAACCCATTAGCGTAATTACAGCATGGGTAGTAAGACGCGGTGCGATAATTTTTTTATAATTTTTATAAGAGTGTAGTTGTGTGTTTGTTGGTTTATGCATAAGTGCGTGTGTATGTTGATTGGTGCGTATGTGTGTGTGTATTTGTTGGTGTTTGCATCATAAGTGAATATTCCTACTATACATTTTGAATTAATAGCCGGATCTCAACATAGCTTGGGAGTACACATTGGTACCTTCCCAAAAAATCACCTAGGAGTTATATTTTCTATTTTCCTTAGAATATTAAGTTCAGAACCAAGGGTGCTTAAAGCTTAAAAAGTAAACCATTTAGGCCATGTTTGGTGATAAAAGGTTAGTAAAAAAAAGATTTACTCACAGAAATATGAAAGTTTTTGTTTTGGTTGACGAAACAAAGAAATATTCAGTTTTAATTTTTTTAACATTAAAATAACATTTTCTTATATTGTTTAAAGTTGGCAATAGCACAAACAAAAACTATCCTAAACTTAATTCAACCAAACTTCTTATAAAATCTGTAATCTCTAAAGGCAGAATTAACATAATCTTATTTTGTTTCTGCGAATCATATAAACCGGGCCAAGGCTGTCCACAATAATTTTGTAAGAGGTTTCACTAATAATATTTCGCGTTTAAAAGGTATCACAAATCAACAGACAACACTTAAAAAAACACACACACACATTGTCAAACACATATATAAAAGAAGCGTGACAGTATAAAAAATGAAAGGTTGAAGTTTGAATACAATCCTCGTGTTCTTGTCGCCATTTTTGAACTTAGTTGCACTCATTCTTACATCAGAAAGGTTAGCATTAATTTTATTGATTTAAGTGCTACGAGCTATAACATAAAAAAAGGTCTAAATTTGAATGTAAATTTAAAAAATCTATTATTTGAAGAGTTTTTTTATCACCGCGTCTTATTACCTGTTCAAGCTATACGCATACGCACTAATTACGCTAATGGGGTAAGGGATGAGGAAGGTTGAATCTAAAGGAAGTGTGCCCTCATTTGCGCGAAGGGAAAGGGTAAAACCATTTAGGAAAACCACCTTAAGTACATCCGACCGGGATTCAATCCCCGATCTTCCTGTCATCGGTGGTCTAGTCTATTGCGAGTGTGACGTAGTAGACCATGCGGCCACCGAAGCAGGTGTTTCAAGAGTTCAATTAAGCTTTGTGTACACGAATGGCTATAATTTATGTATGATTTTACTTGACCATTTGAAATTTAGTCTGTCTGTCCGGATATTTGCAGGGACATTCTTTGAACCTAGGCCGAACAAGGTATACACAAGTTTTTTAGACCTAGGTAATACGTTTTAAGAGATTTCTCCTGAATAAAAATAATAAATCTATCTATAAAATTCTTTGAAATTATTTATATTGGACCAGCTTTGGTGGCCGCCTGATCTAACGAACTACTCTCACAGTAGACTAGATTGCTGATGATGGGGAAATTGAAGTTCGAATCTTGGTCGAATGTACAGAGGGAGGTTTTTCCAAAATGATTTTCCACTCCCCCTCCGTGAAAATGAAGGAACACTTCCTCTAAACATAACCTTCCTAATCTCTTAAACTATTAGCATGATTAGTACATAAGCGTATCGTCCGAAAGGGTTGTAAGACATGGTGCTAAATATATATATATATATGTGTGTGTGTGTGTGTGTGTGTCTGTGCATGTCTTATCATTCTTTACAATTTTCAATTCTTTTCCCTTTTGTGTTTTTTTTTGTTTCTTCTTTTAGGAAATTGCGTTGTGCGTTTCACACTCTTTTCCTGATGAGTTCCGATAGAATGAAACCTAGGTCGGGGGATTGGGGGGTTGACGATCGATTTTCTTTAAGAGGCAACCATTACCGCTTTGTCCATTGGCAGCAGTGTAAAGTATGAAATGTATTCTTCTTTTCATTGTAAAAGCCATACTGTGTTCGTCCCTTTTATATTTCCTATACCTTCTTCCAAATATAAATATATATATATGATTTAAAATTAGCTTTGAGTAGTTTTAAATCCGACTCCCTCTTTTATTGTCACAAATGTTTACCTGTGAAATAATGTAATTCACTATTTATGTGACAAGTTACGTAACAAAGGTTGGAGAGGAGGAGGGGTTAAGCTAAATGACAACTACTTGGTGTTAATGGGGGAGGGGAGATGTTAAAAAAAAATGTAAGAAAAAAGCGTTACATGATTTATGAATGAACCCGTGAGAAAAACGGTTCTGTTGGTCCACAGTAAAAACATCAGATGTAATCTAATAATACTCTCGTGTTTACAAACTGTCATCTGTATTTGTTTCACAGGATCCAGGCAGCCATGGAGCAGGTATATCGGTGAGTGAGTGCCCTTATCCGCCATGTTGGACGTCATCTGGACGCTGGGCTCCTGCCTGCTTGCCAGCAGTCTTGCGCTACCACAGGTAGGAACCTAAAAAGATCGTGAGAGGGAACATTTTCTAATGAATTATGTAAATATATTCCAACTATTTAAATGGTAAGGATGCAATCAATATATCACGAGTTTTAAAGTTTACACTCCGATTTAATCCATTCTAAGGATGTTTACAACTATCGATAAAGCAATAACATCAATTCCAATTTTCTTCTCACACTCGGGTACTGATTACAGCGCTTGGTGGTTGAATATGTCACTATAATATTTGTTAATACTTCTATATTATAAGCAAGGCCTTAACGAATGCATTTCTTTCCCCTTGAATTAAATAATCTGTACATTTTACCGAAAAACTTTCTTTTAATTTTTAACGTTAATTTTTTTCAATATATCAATGAAATAATTTAAATAATTTAAAGGTTGGCTTAATTATTTGATAACTATCTTTGTGTCCACCCCCACTCGACCCCGTCATACTATTTTATATGGTATATATATATATATGTGTGTGTGTGTGCGTGCGTATGCATATTTCTGTTTTATGTATCTGTCATGGTCAAAGCCCGAAGTCTAGTCAGTTCGTGAAATGACCGAACACTTATAGTTTCAGCCACCGACCGAAATTAGTCAAAGCGCGAAATGTGTATTCATTTATCAGGAATGGTTTTGGTTATTTCTTGCCTAGTGCATTCTGTTGTCTATTTTATATATTACCAAGCTTACAATTAATTTAAGTTATAAGGCTGTCTAAGGGATAGGGTGGCGGTTGGGGGGGGGAGGCTTCTTTCGCAACGGGTACTCCCACCCGAGGGGCGACTCCCCAGTGGTCAGGTTAGGTTAGGTTAAGATGAGAGAGTGTTGTGTCATACTATTCAGAACTCCGGGCACTAGCCAGGCTGTCGTGGTCAATTCGTGCATTGGTTGGCCAAAACGCGAATTTTAATTTCCTTCTATCAATATATNTATATATATATATACACCGAGGTATTGTTTCCCCAATCAAACTTCTCTTCACCTAAGTAGGCCGCAAGCCAAAACTATGGAAATTTACTCGAAAATGTCACTGTTAAAAATGTATCATAGAATGTTGATCTCTACTAGAGACAATTGGACTGCATACTATAGTTAAAATATTATACATGGTATAATATGAATTATTGAATCAATGAAGTTCAGATTAAAGATAAGAGTAAAAGAAAATATAAAAGTAGCTGAGAGAAAGAAATTCCATGGCTTGGAGATTGCTGAGAATCTGTGACACCAATCAATAAATAGTATCGGTTGCAATTCTTGAGCAACGTTATGCACAATTTAATAGTTAGGTGTTTCACAACCATTCCAAGCCGTGGAATGAAAGAGTAATGTTTGTCAGAAAGAATATTACAAAATTTTGGAGGATTTTGAAATACTGATCTCAGTCAGACCTGTGGCTGAATAATGAGACATAGCAAGGAATTCATAAACAACTTTTGCAGCTGCTTCAAAATAGAGCAAAAATTAAGTGGTTTTTTTTGGCACCACGTATTATACTACCTGTTTAGGTTAAACGCATAAGTATTAAAGTCATTTTTAGACTACGTTGACTGTGGAGGAAGACCTAGTTTAAAATCTCTTAAACCTCTAGCAGACTGCTTAGAATCAATTCCTTGTAGTTCTGCTAAGTGTGAACGTAATTTTAATGTAATACACTTAACAAATACTCCATTAGGCTGCTTATTAAGCACGTGATATAATTATGTATATCCAACTAAATGGCATACGCTCAAGCCTGGTTGCTGCATTATCGGCCAACTGTAGAGGGAGATAAAATCGTTCCATTCCAGTGAAGAAGTTGTTCCTGAGAATGCTATAAATGATTTTGCGCATTGCTTTAAGAGTTATAAAATCAATAAATTGAGCTATATTATCATTACCTATTTACATATAGTCTTTGTATCTATAAATAATTAAAAAATATTATAAATGTTAAATGTTAAAATCCTATTCCATTAAAAAAAACTACTAGAATGTTTGGATATCAAGTTACTTTGAAATGGGGGAATGACTGCCCAGGTACTTTTTTCCTTAGGACTACACCAATGAATATTCATAAGTGTTTTACTTGGTACTACCAATAAGTAATATAATACTCTCCTCGGTAGCCCCGTGGTCTAACCAATGCGTTAGTCTTGTGTTGGAATGGATGTTGGTTGGCCAGGTCCACAGGCAAATAATGTACCCAGACACTCAACCTTCAGGTTAAAATGGTTGCGCTCCTTTTGACAGCTCAAGTCCTTCAACACTAGGGTCGCTCCGGTTAGTCCTATCTTCACCCAGCAGTGACACTAGCGAAGCCCAGTGTTGAAAAACTTAAGCTGACAAAAGGAGTGCAGCAAAACCCCCGTAAGGTTGAGAGTCTGTTTCTTATTTGTCTGTGGCCAGGGCCTCCGAGAGGAAATTATCAGGGGATACAAAGTTGTTGTTTTTTTTGCCTCCCTTCCAGTATCCATTAATCTTGTCTAAAAAAAATACTATATCGAAAAAAGAAAAGAAATGAGACAAAAACGGTATATTTGTTCCTTCTTTTTTTTAGTTATAAAACTATAAATTATATATTACAACAAATACTATACCTATATTTATAATTTAGTAGACCCTAGTATCAATAGTAGTGGAAATGTGAATGCTAGTGTCCAATACATGCAAACATGTTCTGAGACACCCCGGATATGATGTACCCCCTGCATCCCTCCCGTCTCCCCCCTCATAGGGCCTGCGTTTGGGTGTATTGAGAGTAGTTTTCCCTAAATGCCTCGACGCATTTTTTCCTAAAAAAAACCTACTTTCTTCATCCGTATTCTATTAGCATAGATAACTTATGCGTATAATCAGAACGGTTGTTAAGACTTAGTGAAAATAAAGGAAGTAAAATATTATGTAAAGTAGAAGTAAACATAAATGTTGAATTTAAATAAAATACCAGAAAATGCTTCCATAAGAAAATGTTTAATTTCAACAATATTTCATGTTATTAGAGATAGAGCTGATACATTTTAACGCCACTTTATAAAATTTTATATTGCACTGATGAGCATTGAAGATTTTTTAAATCAGTATTATTTTTTTCCACATCATGTTTTACTACCCGTCTAGAATATATCCCTGTTTTAATTACGTGAGTGGTTAGGGATAAGGAAGGTAAGCCATGTTGAAATGTACTCGCTATTGCGTGGAGGGAGAGTGTAAAACCATTTAGTGGGAGGAGGGACTTGGTATACCCGGTTGGTATTCGAACCCTGACCTTTCCATCACTGAAGCGAATCCTTGGTGTATAGTGCCATAGCGACCTTGCCCGTAGCACGAAACCTTATGCCTAAATTACTGATACTAATTTCTATTCGTGTACAGTCTAAATTTAGCCTAATTGCTCTAATAGTATATTCCTGATACAAGGATTTAATGTTTAATGTTAGAGGTTGAGTTGGTTTGTAAGTCATGTTCTGATACAACCCTGTGTTTATAAAGTGTTTTTTTTGCCCCTGGATAGTGATAATAATGGGATATGAGTGGTATATAACCCTTAATTTGTATCGGTGTAAATAGGTTAAGTGGCCTTGAAGTGAAGAACTCTCATGCCTATTAGAGGTACAGCTTGCTTCTGGTCACGTGATCAAGGATGAACGTATACATCATCCACAAAGCCATTATTATTAAATTCTCGCATTAATTATTTTAGCATTTAATGGATTCTAATATTAGCTCTTTTAACTTTATTAATTAAAAAAATCATATAAAGAAAGTAGTGTAATCATAAAAATATTCGACATCGAGACTATGATTAATCTCAACGTTTTATTTGTTTTTATAAACCATAAAGGTGGGTTTTACTATTCTTCCTGAACGTACCCAGGGCACACACAAGGTATACACCAGATCCTCAGCCTCACGATTTGCTGCGCTCCTTGACTAAGTTTGAGTCCATCATCATTAGGGTTATTCTCTAGTGGTAATGCTTAGTGATAAAAACCACTTACAAATGTACGGTTGTTAAACGACTCACTTTTAACATGTTCATCATAAAGGGACCATTGTAATCGCAATGTTCAGTCTGATTAAGCTCTTCGAGCGGTAGGATTATGTGAAGAGGGGTTGGGTCGCTACCTGAACCTAGTTCTGTGAAAGCCGGACGATTGATTCGAGAAGGCCATTTGTGTTTTCTCTCTAGAAAAACCATGTTTAAAATTAGATTTTTTCTTAAATACCCCTTGATGGCACCCAGTGATCCCCGTGTTGAAGGACCCAAGCTTTTCCAATGAGCGCAGCCATTTTAACCTGAAGGCTGTGACCTAAGGGCCTATATTGTCACACCTCATTTCTAGATTTAAGCCTTCAAATTACTGACAACCTAGTTTTGAAAACTAGAAATTTTTCGGAAATATCTCTAATGAGTTTGTTCAAATTTGGTACCTGGGGAGTGTTTTACATGAAAAATAAAAACATTTTATGTTCTTTTTTTTTAGCGAAAAATTATTTTAAGACTGACTCTTTAAAGTTTCTTATTTTAAAACTAGCCCCGTCAACATTTCAAATAACAAGTGGTTTAATGCATCCAACATAGGATTGGAGAACAAATGGTGTTTTTTTTTGTTTTTGTTTTTTCTCATTCAAATGAGTTATTAGGTTTGAGAAAAGGAAGCAAATTTTTCATATTAAGAATTTCAAACTCTACTGAACCTAATTAATTTTAGCATTCAATGGCCACGTTTAATTTGGTACATTTAAGATTTTAGTATATAACTGTTTCTCCCCCCTCAACATACACACATATTATATGTGTTTATCTTATATAAGAAATAAATCAAACTATTTCGTCAACTTTCTAGTCATCTTCCCTTAGAAGTATTACCTTTAGATTGTTTGATCCACAACTGAGATACGTAGCCTAGCAAGTCATGTCAATTTAGTTAGGTGTTAGATAATTGATTAATTTTCTTTATTAACATATTTAAGGTATTAATAACTCAAATCTATATACATAGTACCCCAAAAGAAAAGGACCTTCATGAAGGATCCCCACGTACTATAAATCTGCCACCGATTGCATCAAGTCGACGAAGTGTATCGTGATAAAGGTATTAACCTGAAACCGCGCAGTGTTACGTGATCAATGACACGTAGACGAGCTGGCCATTCTGTTATATTGATTGTCCCGCTTGGGGGCCATCCTTAAATTATGTAAGGGTTTTTGGGGAGGAAGAAGGGGGTCAGTATTTTCTTACTTTTTTTTTTACGGGCTGGGGGGGTCAGAATCCATATTACCTAAGGGTATTTTTTATTCAAAGTTTATGATGAGACAATATCTTGAAATAAGAATACATTTTTGGAATAAAATAAATATATTAATTATTAAATTTCACTTATATTTAATTAACTTATGACGTGTCACAACTAATCTTATTGCAATAAAGTATTCTAAAATTTCATATCACTCGCTACATTAACAATCCTTATTCTTAAAAGAAACTAAACGATTAAACTAGTATAGTTTACCAAATCGTAAAAAAATTACGTAAGATAGAGATTACGATACCTTACGCAGGAGTAGAGGGGTTCAAAATTTGTTAAAAAAAAACTTACGTAATTTAAGGATTGCCTCTTGGGAGGCAAGAAGCATGTTTTACAAATCATTGTGTATAAATTAGGCGTGAAAAGAGGTTTCTTTGCGTTTTAATAAAATAGCGCGATATATTATTGAGTTTTAAAATAAAGTGGGTGACCTGGTGGTCTAGGGGTAAGATGTTGGATTTCTGTGCTAGGGGTCCGGGGTTCAATCCTAGGTCCTGGCACAGATTTATCTGACTGCCAAAACCCTTCACCTCTGACGAATCGTGTATTAATAACAACTTGAGAATGTGTGGAATTCCAGGCCTCCACCGTGGTTCGGATTCCACGTTAAACTGTAGGTCCTTCATTTCATCTCACAATCCCCCTACCATTACCCATCAGCGTAAGTGCGTATAACCCGAACGGGTAGTATGACGCGGTGCTGCTGATGATGAATTTTATTTGATATTGTCCTGTAATTATTATAATGATATATAGTTTAATGATGCCGCATACATGCCTTACTACACATTTATCACACGGCTGTGTGATCTGTGTATATGTGATACTTATTATTATGAAATGAGCAAGACTTTTGATGTTGCACACGATTTATTTAAATGATTACACCTTCGGTAATGAAGTTATGATATAAAATGACAAAGTTTTTTTTTAATTACGGATTTTTTCCTGTGATACTACACGTTCCGCGTTCTGAGTACTGCTTTCTGTGTAGATTTGTGTTACTACTATGGATTCATACGCGCAAGCGGCTTATATATGACCTACCTCTTGCCTCTTGAACCCTTTGTCACCAGTGTCAAAACTAGCTACTAGATAAACTCCTGGCAACCTGATGTTGTGAAGGCTGGCTTCCTATTGGGTAGAGGTAGCCAGCGTGTCACATGATTTTTCTAATACAACGGAGTTGATCTTTACTAAAAGAAAAATATTTTAAAACGTAGTGTATTGAAATTATTTATAAAAGTGCGTGATTCTGCATGGATGAAGTATTAAAAGGATATTATATATATATATATATATATAATATACATATACAGTTCATTAAAGAAAAATACACTTCATCCATGACTTTTTAAATATATGAGAGGTGTCCAAAACAGTATCACTACAACCTGAACAGGTAGTAAGGCTGAAAAATACTTTGATTCTGGCACTTTAATACCTGCGAGGATATTGAGCAAGCTTTACCATAAAATATTAATATCGTAACTACTTAGAATTCACCGGCATCTATGGTCACACAGTCCAAGGCATCACGCTCGTAATATACTGAATTGAGGTGATAAGGAAGTCTGGGAGAAATCCCATTCGTATGTGTCAAGGCAGATCTTTCCTAAATGGTTCCTCAATCTCCCTCCAAGCAAATGCGGGTACATTTCCTCCTATAAAATTCTACATTTCTCATCCTTATCCCATAAATTTAAATTTGTGAAGCGCCCTGACTGAATACATTTAGGGCCATATGAGAAATTATAGTAAACGATTGTGTCCTATTAGGGTTTGGTACAAAATTTTCAAAAGTCGCTCATTAATAAATTACCTTTAAAGTGTTGTTTATTAATCCAACACCTTAGCTCAGTCGGTAGAGTGTATTTACTGAGCTGAGGGTCCCGGGTTTGATTCCCAGCATTGACCGAAAAAATTATCACTGGTTAAATGTGGGTTTACCCTATCACAGTGATGAATTAACGGCCGGGGACTGGAAGTTGTGCCTATCGTAGTCAATAGTCTTAAGTTAGATTATAAGGCATATAAAGCTACGACAGGCCTAGCTATCCGGTAGTGGAAAATATATGGCTTGGATAAAAAACTGACCTGAGTCACTAATAGATGTAAAAAAAGAGTTGTTTATTACGTAAAACACTCCCCAGATACTTACATAGAGCAAAATCGTTAGAACCATTTTCAAAATATTTCTCATTTTCAAAAGTAATTGATCAATAGACTACCCTTTATATTAGAGTTAGAAATATTTATTATTATTATTATTATTATTATTATTATTATTATTTAGCACAGTGTCTTACTACTTGTTCGATTTATACGCGTAATCACTTATTACGCTAATGGATTAGGAATTGGAAAGGTTGAATTTAGAGAAAGTGAACACGCATTTGTATGGAGGGAGAGTAGAAAACCCATTTAGGAAAAACTACCCCCAGTTCACCTGACTGAGATTCGAACCTCGATCTCCCCGTCCACAGCATTATAATTCAATATGAAACTAGCGCGTAAACCAACTACGCCACCGAGGTGGGTAGAGTTAGAAATAAAATCACGATATTACCTCGAGATCTAACATCCAAATATAAAGTATGGTTTAAATCCATCAAACAGTTTCTCCTCCAACCCTAGGGACAGTAAAACATTGTGAGAACTATTTTTTTTTTTTTTTTGTATTTTGGGGGAACAATAAAACATCATCATAGTCTCAAGGTAGAACATTTTTAAATGATTTCAACACTTTTTTTTGTTCTTTCTTAGAAAGTAGAAAGAGGAAGGCCTAAAGATGACCGAAACAGAACACGTTATGTACATTGTAAGGTCGACCTTTCTTCATCCCGACACAAACAATCTTCCTCTGTATTTGCGCTACCACGCGGAACTACCTACTATTGAACCCGCTACCAGAAACAATCACTGTAATTTAAGAGTTAATCTATTGGTCCGAAGGTCAGACTGACATTTGAGTTCGGTGGTTTTGTGGTAAAGTGATTTCATCAGGACTCAGTGGGTTCAAACCTAACCGGTGTCAACGGATTTTTCTTGAGCGATAAAAATCCTTAGCACAACTTCCTTCGGAGGGGAAGTACCACCGTCGGTCCCATGTCGATTGTGGCGTGTTAAAGAACACTGGAAGGTATGTGAAAATACCTTATCCGGTAAAAATTGGTAGGCCCTTTCGTTCTCACTCATAGAAATTCTCGTGTGCTGATATCAGTCGGTTCAGAAAGTACACTTTGAATATCTTAAATAAATGAAAATATAAATTAAATCAATTCAGTGGTGTGTTTGCGAGGAAATTGCAACAAGCGAAACTGATTCACCTTAGTTGGGGGTCTAGGGAACGAGAGTTAAGGGTAATGTTTTTGGAGTAGTCAATTTATAACAAAACATTTTGTTGAGACACAAAATAAATCCGATAATTCTCCAGTAGAAACATAAGAGTTTAATTTTTTTTCATATGGTGATATAAACAGCTGTTGTTGAATATCTGTCATGACCATGGCGGCACAAGATGACTAACTTTTTTAAATGAAGAGAAAAAGTTGTCATTAAATTTCATGACACCCTTGACCAAGGCCGAGGTCAGCCAATAATTTCAGGGGAGGTTTGGTGGGCACACACCCCAATTGCCGAAGGCTAGATTTTTTTAGATGACAAACAGTTCTATAAGCTATCTGAAGTGTTTTTTTTTATGGCAACACAAACCCCTAATTTGTACTTGTACCTTAATTTTGATATTGTTTGACCCATAAATAAAGCCATATATATTTTGTTTCTAAAATTTCGGGGGGAGGGGGGTGTTGAGCCCCTAGACCCTCCCTGACTACGGCATTGCCCTTGACAACTATTTAAGAACTGTTGGTATCACCATGTGAAGAAAATTAAACTCTGTTATGGAGAAATATTTAATTTTGTTTTGACTAAAGAAAGTATTGCTATAAAAACTGCAAAAAGCACCAAAAAAAAGTGCCCTTAACTCACATCCCCTAAATCCCCACTTTAAGGGAAGTGTTTTTTTTAGTTTTTATAGCTCACATACACGCAGTTTCCCCAAACATCCTTACCTCACATGGCAATAATATAATCAGTTTAACTTAATACATAAAGACGTGTAGTGATATACAAATTTCAAAAAGTTTCGATAGGAGGACCACTCAAAATACCTTATAAAGTTGTTTTTTTAATTCCAAAATTGGACCATTCCAATTTGTTTCTAGGAACATACAATTTTCAAACATTTTCTGGAATAGAGTTTCCGGACCCCTCTTTGACTTGGGGACCTAAGCCTCTCTAAAATCTTTTGGTTTTGCTAATAGCCTCCCTACACAAAAAGAAAAAGTCTCATTACGATTGCTCGTGGTCGATTACTCTAACCTTTTGGCTATGGAGAAGACTATTTCTACCACTTCGGTGGCTCCGTGATCTAACGCGCTACCTTCGCAGTAGACTGAACTGCTAACGATGCGACGGGGAGATCGAGGTTCGAATCTCGGTCGGGTGTCCCAAGGCTTTCCCTAAATGGTTTTCCACTCTCCAATGCAAATGCGGGTACACTCCCTTTAAACATAGCCTTACTAATCACTAAAACCTTTAGCTTAATTAGTACATAAGCGTATAACCTTAACGCGTAGTTATAATACGTTATGTTAAACAAAACTTTCCATATTGAAACAACGTGTAATATATTCAACAAACTGTATTTCATTCGTTTTATATCGGCAGAGAAATATGTTTACAAAATACTTGCACAACCCGGGTCAAAACATGTCAAATATCTGACAATTTGTAATTGTTGATTTGGCGCGATTGCGAGCAGAACCCAGCGCCGTCGTCCTCTTGACTTTCCCAACAAGTACCCGGAGCCGCGTCGACTGTCAGTGGCGCACCCACCACGTCTTTCAAGTGTCGCGTCTCTCGCCCGGCGCGCCGAATGCCGGCCTGATTGACAACTATTGTATGGTAATAGACTGCCACCCGCAGAGGCGCCTGGCTGGATCTCACACACACTCACTTTTTCTTTCTTTATTCTTGTCAACATGGCAACACTGTCGCAATAAGAGCACAAGCGATGACCTTTCACCCTCTAGGGTAAACGCTAGCAAACTTTGTTTTTGTTCTTGCATCATTATATATTTTTTTGTTTTGAATAAATTATAAATATATTATACAAACACGCCTTCCAATTTAGGCCGTGTGGTTGAAGAATAATAGGAATATAATAGGCCCGAGTTGGCGTTAAGGTGAGGAATGTATTTTAATATGCAATAGTTAATGTTTATAAACAAACTATCACAACCTTAAAAAAATCTAATCTTCTATGCATCGAAAAAAAATAAAGGTTGGGCTAGGTTGACAATTGCCTCGTTCTTCACTCCCTGTCCTAATTGGTTGAGCCACTAGATACACAGGGTGAGGCAGAAACTGTTGACACATTTAATAACACTATATCTTACTATTTTAACTAATAAATGCTTCAATTTACTCTTAAAATAATAACAAAAGATTGAAAATGTTCTATATACTTACCCTTGAATTATTAATTTTTTTTAAAACAATGTTCTAAAGATGATCACCATTCACCATTAAATGCAATACATAATTTTATTGTATACACTTCTCAAATCTTGACATGACTTTGCACAATATCTCTTATTGAATTGCTAAAACTTCCACCACAATTATTTCTTTAAGTTCCTGAATTGTTCTTGGGTTGTTGCTTAGGTATGACTCTTTAAAATGCCCTAAAAGAAATAGTCCGGCGCTGTTATGTCTTGTGAAAGTGGGGGCCAGGTGTTGTCTCCAAATCGTGACACAAGATTCTCCGGAAACATTTTGTGAAGCACCTCCATTGATGTTCGGGCTGTGTGGGCCGTTGCCCCATCTTGCTGAAACCGCCATGACCTTACGTTGCAGTTCAGGGGTCTGAAAGGTCTAAAATCAATGGAGGTACTTCACACAATGTTTCTTAAGTACCTCTTTTCACAATTCAGGGACATCATCTTGCCAACACGCTCACCAAATTTAACAGAGCCACACTTTTTCTTGTTAGGTATGTTAAAGAGTCATGTCTACGCGACTCGCTCAAGAACAATTCAGGAACTTAAAGAAATAATAGTGGTGGACGTTAAAGCCATTCAAAAAGAAATATTGCATAAAGTCATACCAAGATTATCGAGGCGCATACAACTATATTGTATATAATGGTGGCTATCTTAAAGTGAAAAGAAAATCAAGCGTACCTACAGTAGCCCCATGGCTTCTTTGGTGCTGACTGACAGCTCACAGCTGACAGCTAAACACTTTGAAAAGTTACCAGACCAAATTATGTATCCCTACGCCAAACCATATGATCTGCAAAAACATGTGTTTAGCAGCTGTCACTTCTGACGGTCAAAATTTAGGTATATAACTAAATGTTTACTGTCAGAAATCAGCTGTGAGCTGTCATTCAGCACCAAAGAAGCCATGGGGCTACTGTATGTAAAAAAAATATCATTTTTTTGTTATTTTAAGTTTAATTTGAAGCATTTATTAGTTTTTAAATGTGTAAACATTGTTTGCTTCACACTCTATTAAAGGTATGCGTGTCAAATATAAAGTGCAGTTAAGTTATTGTAATAAATAATATTTAGATATTATACGTCCACAATATAATTTACTTATAAAAAGGATGTCTTGATAAAAGCATAGTTTTGTAAATGCGGGCATTGTTTACTAGAACATTACGTATGGTGACCGTCATCTTTATTGAATTAACTTTGTTCTAGGTTTTTTAAAAATAAATAAACAAAACATATTTTTCCACACTTTGGAGACTCGTGGCTCCAGAATAGGAAAATGGGGGCGGTAAAGAATAGGAATAAGAGTTTTCTTATTGTGTGCGCATCAAATTTGGTTTAACTAATGTTTTTGTGTATCAAATTTAACTAAACTAAATTATTTAGTTAAAAAAAAAATATTGTGGAAGAGAGAGACACACACACAAAAAGAATATATGCATAACCAGGGCCGTTTTGAGAAAATGTAAGCCCGGGGTAGTAAAAAAGTGAGGCACGGCAGTTTTTCAGTTTTAGCACTAAACCGTTGCAATATATTGATACGTACCCGGTACTTATATTGCTTAATAATTTCTGGTGTTTTACAGCTTATTGATTAACTCATTAAATGAATGTACTTTATTAGATGCAAACAATCAATCCAATTAACTGGGGTCCGGGGTTCAATCCTCGGTCCTGGCATAGATTTATCTGATTGCCAAACACTTCCTTCGCCTATGATAAGACACGTATTAATCACAACTTGTGAATGTGTGGAATGCCAGGCCTCCACCGTGGTTCGGATCCCACGTTAAACTGTAGGTCCTTCATTTCATCTCACAATCACCCTACCATTACACATTAGTGTAAGTGCGTATAACCCGAATGGTTAGTAAGACGCGGTGCTAATAATAATAATAATAATAATAATAATAATGATAATCCAATTAAGTTAACAAAAGTAAATTCCTCTTTTTACCATTGCACTGTTATTTTTATTTAGACCGACAGTGGTAGCACAATGGTGGCGTTTTCCACTGTACTGCAGAACATGATTCGAATAACAGGGTTTTCAGGAACCTGGGATAGAATTCTATCACCAAGCAAATGCTTGTTGCTGTTAATTAATTATCTGTAAACTATTTGATGCAAAATTTATAATAACTGTAATTGAATTTAATAATATTTGGGGGGAAATTTGGCCTCTTGGAACGTGAGGCTCGGGGCAATTGCCCCCTTTGCCGCCCTTTCCCCCCTTAGACGCGGCCCTATACATAAGGCTTTAGAAAAACAATACTTCTATTGATTGACTTAAAACTGAGCTAATTATGAAAGGGCTTATTCACAAATATATGTCAAAGGGGTCGAACTAAAATTAAACCTCTCAATTCGAGTGATGACCGAGGTAAATGAGTATGGGAGCTGTCATGATTAGCACGGACAAGAGCATAGAAATAGAGGTCGTATGAACATTTTATTTGATAAAGGTATAGCGACATTATCTATCGAAAGATTGGCTTTCTTGCCCGCAAACTATTATTGATCAAATGAACCTGGGCGAATTGTTAATTATTATTCTCTATTAATACTAAATTTTAAAAGTGAAATTTATTACTATAATAAGTTACATACTATGGTTATAATAGTACCTTAATACTTCTCGTGGTATCTCGTGATGTTAGCACAATGACAGGACTGTCAAAACACAATCATTTGGTCAGAAAAACCGGGAACCATGCTTGATTTGTGTTGTCTGTCGGGAATTTAAAAGCGAGGACCACACTAGTATTTTCTAAGAGCTTACACATTTTAAAAAAATGGGGGAAAGACTACTTCAAATATCTTAGTGGGGAGTCTAATTTTGAACATATTCTCAGTCGCGGACCTCTTAAAATAGCTTTTATGGGCAATTAATTCTCGAATATTTTCTAATAATCTTTGCCACCTACACAAATAATGTTCTTCCTTCCGTCACTGGGTGTGGCACATGTATACATACTACTGTTTAACTTGTCTATTCTCTACTAAATACTTGATTTGTGGCTGAGCACACATAAGTGTAATAGTGACTTTCTGATACAAACCTTGGAAAAAAATGTGATGAGTATTATAAAGTTGGACCATTATCCTGTACTCTCATATTGGCGATGTGCTCAACACGCCTTTTAGTAAACATTTTCATTCAGAATAATTTATTTAAAGACTTACAACTGGAGAAAAAGCCTTTCAAAAGATTGGAATTTTTTTTTCTTAGCAGAAAAAACGATAATTATGCTTTAATTTTATTTTAGAGCTTGAGTGACCAGCGTATGACTATTAGCGCATCTTTCCGTTGAAAATTTAGTAAAGAATAAAAAAAAACAGCACATTTGAGAGGACCCTAGTCTTGTTATCAATCATCGCCTCTCGGGTTCATGATGAAGTTGACCCCGTCGCTTAAGGAGACTTCTCACTTGTCATTTTCAATTAATCATTTCCCAAAATTCATTTTCAATGAACCTGAAAATGAAAGGAATTCCTTAGCATGTATCATTTATCATGATGATCGTGATGAGATTGATCAACTACCGGCTCGTTTATAGAAATGACACAGTATTAAAATAATGCGAACTTCGGTTCGTGAAATATATGTGCAGTTATAACACGAGTTAGAAAATGTATATTGAATAAAAATTATTATTATTACTATTATTAATATTATTATTATTATTATTAGCACCGCGTCTTACTACCCGTTCGGGTTATACGCACATACGCTAATGTGTAATGGTAGGGTGATTAGGGTTTGGTAATCAGATAAATCTGTACCGGGACCGAGGATTGAACCCCGGACCCCCAGCATAGAAGTCCGACACCTTACCCCTAGACCGCCAGGTCACCCTTTTGAATAAAAAGAAGCGTAGAGTGCGTCAACAGACAAATTTGACTAAAGGTAGTCGGGCCTGTTTAGACGTCAACTTGAGTCGAAATTGGAAAACAATTGAGGATTAAATCCAATACAAGGTTGCAAATTGTCACAGTGTGACGTTGAATTTATACAAATGTACACATTAAGAGAGAGATTAATTTAGTAATTCTTGTACATTTTCTCAAATTTCATCTTGTTTTTATTTTTCAATAATGATAATTAAAAATTATGAGAGGTAGACCTCCTTTTAACGTTTAATGAAAGCTTTAAATAATTATTCAGTCTTAGGCCAGTTCTCACGTGTTATTTTCAATGATTCATTGAAAAATAATACAAAATGATTGTCGGAATAGTAATTTAATTAGACTGAATCATTATTTAAAGCTTTCATTAAAAATCAAAAAAGCTACTTTTCTTAATCGTTAATGACCATTATTGTAAAATGAAAACAAAATTAACAGTGAGAACCTGTACAAGAAATACTGAATTCATTTTTACTATAATATAAGGATTTATTGAGTTCATTTTTCTATTAAAATAAAGATTTATTTAAATTCAACGTTACACCGTGACCACTTGCAACCTTGTATTGGATCTAATCCTCAATTATTGTTTTCCAGTTTCGTCTCATGTTGACCTCTGGACATGCCAGAGAGCCATTAATTAAGTTTGTCTGTTGACGCACTCATCTATGTTTATTTTTATGTAATATAATTATTTTCTAACTCGTGCGGTAGCTGCACACATTTTTTCACAAACCAAACCTCCCATTTGTTATAAATGGCATCATTTCTATGATGAAACTGTAGTTGATCAGTCTCATCATAACCATCATAATCAATTATACATGGGAACAAATCCCTTTCATTTTTATGAAAATTGAATCGATGGAAATGATTAATTGAATATTACAAATAAGAACTCCCCTTAAAGTTTGAACATACCGAAGCCTGGCTTGGCTATGGTTACTGGACTACACCGCCAAACAATAGCAGTTGTTTCTCTTAAATATAACCCGCCTCGGTGGCGTAGTTGGCTAACGCGCTTGTCGTGTTGAGCTCGACTGCTGAGGACGAGGAGATCGAGGTTCGAATCTCGGTCGGGTGAACTGGGGGTGTTTTTTCCTAAATGGTTTTCCACTCTCTCTCCACGCAAATGCGGGTTCACTTCCTCTAATTCAACCTTCCCAATTACTAAATCCATTAACGTAATTAGTACTTAAAGCGTATAACGCGAACGGGTAGTAAGACGCGGTGCTAAATATTATTATTAGTAGTAGTACTTGTAGGTGACCTGGTGGTCTAGGGGTAAGGTGTCAGACTTCTATACTGGCGACCGGGGTTCAATCCTCGGTCCCGGCAAATATTTATCTGATTACCAAACCCTTCCTTCACCTCTGACAAGACTTCTTGTGAATGTGGGGAATGCCAGGCCTCCACCGTGGTTCGGATTCCACGTTAAACTGTAGGTCCTTCATTTCATCTCACAATCACCCTACCATTACACATTAGCGTAAGTGCGTATAACCCGAATGGGTAGTAAGACGCGGTGCTAATAATAATAATAATAATAATAATAATTAGTAGTACTTAAAGCGTATAACCCGAACGGGTAGTAAGACGTGGTGCTAAATTTTATTATTAGTAGTACTTAAAGTGTATAACCCGAACGGTTAGTAAGATGCGGTGCTAAATAAAAAAATAATAAAAAAATAGCAGTTGTTTCTCTTAAATATACATCGCTCTGACTACATAGGATTGTCACATTGTCTTACCTGTTAATAGAGCCTCTATGTGCGTATAACCCGAACGGGTAGTAAGACGCGGTGCTAATAATAATAATAGAGCCGCTAGCCTCTTACTGGGACCAATAGCACTCAAAATCTTCCATCTTCTATCATCCTTGCTAAATATAGTGTTGTAAATTAACCTATTAAACATTAGTTAAATATCTCTAATTAAGCCTTCGCTAGACAAACCTGCATAATATTCATTGTAGGCCTACTTATTAGCACAAGCCCACTTTTCACATATTATGCTTTCCCTAATGATAACGCTGCCAGTCGCCATTTTGAATTTGACTCTTACCACACATAGTAGGTCTATTTACATGGGAACTACTTTGTTTTTTCTTACTTCATTCATACTGGAAGTTATTTAATTTATGTTGTTTTCTTCTTTGCACCTTTCTGTCCAGACTATCCACACAAATACACTGACCGTGTAAGGGGAGGAAGGTAAACTATAGAGGAAATGTACCTGCACTTGAAGGGAGGAAGAGTGTGAAACCATTAAGGAAAAAACCCATCCCCGCTACACCTGGTCAGGATTCAAACCCCAGCCTTCTTGTCAGTGGCAAATAAAAATAAATAAGCTTTGAATTTAATCAACCTGTTCACCGGTGTGAGTTTTAATTATAATACTAATTATATATATTTTTGATGCAGAATAGTTGCTCGATTTTTTAATCTTCAACTATGTGATGCTTCTATTTGCTACTGTCTGTATTTATTTTTTTAGCGCCTTGTCTTACTTCACGTTTGGGTTTTATGCATATCTACTAATTACGCTAGTGTGTTAACGATTAGGAAGGTTGAATTTAGAGGAATTGTATCTTTATTTGCGTGGAGGGAGTGTGGTTAAACGTTTAGTGAAAAAACCCTTCAATACACTCGACCGGGATCGAACCCGGATCTTCCTTTCACAGGCAGTATAATTTATTGTGAGAGTGATGCCTTAGACCATGAGGCCGTTCACGGAAACAGATTACCATTCATGATGTTTGGTTTCTTATCAAATAACACAATATTTCAAGTGAGATTTTTCTTTTTTCTGAGCAAGAAAGATGATATGATTGTTGTATAATCCATACTAGACTAGCACACGGCCTTGTCAGCAAAACATTGTGTGTTTTTAACGTAATGACCTCGACTTGTATATTTGGTTTGTTGCTTTGCAGGTTGGTGCGAAGTTCTCGTGCCATGACAGACCAGCAGGCTACTATGCAGACATTCCCACGGGCTGCCAGGTGAGAAATATGATGACTTATTTGTTAGTAACCAATCTCAAAACTATACTGTCTAGTAATTAGAATGAAGTATTCACTGCGAAAACAATATAAAACATCAGGACAAACATTTACATTGTCTGTTTCTTGGAAAAAAAATCCATGCGTGAAAATAATTTAGACAAGAAAAAAATCTTGGTAAAAGTTTTGTTTTATATTATGTTGTTGATGAGCAAAATGATAGATAATGTGTACTCAGGATTTGTTCATTTTAAAAACAGATCAAATATTGCTTGCATTATATTATTCTCTCATAGTTTGATTAATTACACCCCCGGCCCCAGCATTTACTACCACCAGTGCCAAATCAAGGAGTATTTATGCTCGGGCCAGATAATAGTTTGGTTCGTGTCTTCATCCCAAAAATACTCCATACACAAAGCGTGGCGGCTTCCCATTTGGAACAAAATATCATACGTATAAATATGTATAATATGGCAACACATGACAGTGGATCTGTGTGACATTTTTTTGTAAGGCAATTAAAATGTTATTTGAGGTACACATAATTGGTGCCATCTAAATCGAATGGACTCATTGTGAAACTTAGAAATTATATGTCAAAAAAATGGGTAAAAATGAGTGTAGTTAGACTTCAGTGTCTGAAAACTTGTTCTGCGTATAGGTTTTGAGCGGGTGATCAAAGGGGCGGAGTCAATGTTTGGTGTAGCTACAGTTTTGTTAGGTGTGATTTGGAGTGACTTGAGCATAATTGTGTTATTGGATTACAATCTGGGGACGTTTATTGAATAAGTTAGGCCTATCCTTGTGTGGAGCATAAGGCCTAAACTATGTGGATGGTCGAGACCTATTAGTCAGCAGAATCTACACAGGAAGTTAGTATAAATTAATAGAACACCAATAAATTAGCTTTTGAATATGCCATTTGGCGTGTTTTCGCGATTGACCTGGTATCGATGTTTATTAAGAGCGTTTTGTAGCTCTTGGTATTGCGGCTGGTTGTGACAATATCAGACCTCGGTTTCGTAACGCTTTCCTTGACCAGACTAAACATTCTGGTTACGACCAATGATCTGAGAATTTATGCGCCCGTTTAAAAACAGCATCAGTCCCTATGTTAGATGTAAACGCGTATAGCTTCTCATGTTTTCTGTAGGTTATATTTGGAAAGATATGTTTCACATGGTATGTTGTGTAAATACACAATGTTTCACTCGGGACTTGACATATATTCTTTTTAACTAACTCATGATTGGAAAGTCATATTTGAATAATGTAAGACATACCTTGGCCCATGATAAGTAGGACTGTCTCAGAGAAGATGCTGGAAGTGCCCACCGCCAGTGCCCAAGCACATATTCACCCGACGCTCCATATTGGCGAATGTGCAATGTAGCGTAGCGACATCGGTGGCAGGAATTTCACGCCTGATGTTGTCTTTCAGTTTCTCAATAGACCTTGGCTTGTTGGCATTAACAATGCCCTTTAAAAGTCCCCAGGGAAAGAAACCTGGGGGTGTCGGTTAGGGAGACCTAGATGGCCACAGGTCTTTGGAGATTATCCTGTCCTGGTAAAAGCTGCTAATTTCTGCCATGCTCCCATTGGAGGTGTGGTAAGTTGCACCGTCATGCTGGAAGTAACTGTCTGCAAGTTCCTGATCATCCAGTTGGTTCACAAACTCAGTAAAGATTTCAAAGTATCAGTCGGTATTCCTAGTGTCTTCGAAAAAAGATTAGCCCAATGATACGGCGATTGGACACTGCACATCATACACTAATTTTCGCTGGATGCAATGTTTCTTCGTGGATGGCGTGGGGGTTATCACTGGCACACACCAGTGTATTTTGCAAGTTTACATAGCTGGGTAAATGGAACCATGCTTCGTCAGTAAACCATGCTATGTCCAACAGGTAGGGTTCTCGGTGAAAATCTGGGCAAATTATTGACAATACGCCAGTCGCTTTGCAATACCGGGTGGGTGTAACTCGTGCACAGTCGAAATATGGTACGGCTTACTCTTTGCTTGTTTGCCTGCTCTTTGACAGGTCTGATACGATCGTCCAGTCTCTTGCGATAGCCTTCGCAGAGATATTTGTGGGAATGCGAATGACTTTTCACTGAAACTCTGTTTTTCTTTTCAACCTGATCGATTCAGACACTAAACCATTCATCAGTCATTTAAACTGTATAACCTAAGAATATAAGTTGTGAATTTTAATAAAATGTGAGAACAATTACGTGGATTGAGGTGGGATATGATATGGTATAAAAACTACACCAAGCGTAGGTGATTAGGTTCGAACATTGACCTCCTAGACTCAAGCAAACACTTTTTGAGACCGTTCCGTTCAGTGAAGCTATTGTTACCCTTGATAAAGTGATGAAATGAAATAACTCGTTAGTACCATTGATTCTTGTATTTTGTTTCCAGTCATACCACATGTGTGACACGACAGGTCGTCAGTTCACATACCAGTGCCCCAACATGACGCTGTTCCAACAACGGATGATGATCTGCAACCACTGGTACATGGTTGACTGCAGCCAATCCGAACAGAGCTACGATGCCAACTTGCTCATTGGCCAGAGGGACAAACCTTTCGTTGGTTCACACGAGCATAATCACACACCAGGTCAGTAATTGTATGTATTCTTGTCAACAGAGTGTGCGTCGTTACATAACTAACATGATTGATATGAGATAAGACTTTGAACGAGAAAAGTTAAGTTTATTAGTCTCAAGAATAGTTTTAAGTTAAAAAAAAATTAATTCCCCATTGGTAAAGAAATTATTAAATAAGTCAAAGAAAAATGTAAATGCTGACATAGTTAAATTAATATGAAACAAGTTTAAATATTATTAACAAAAGAATACCACGATAAGTTTTTATAACAATGATAAACAGAAAACTAAATAGTTATTAAAATAAATCAGTTAAAGTTATTGTAGCTAAGAGAAAGAGTTGAATTAATATAATGTTTAGATTATTTTATTACATTAGTTAAGACCATTTGTATTATTAAGATTTACCTAACCATTATTGCTAACAAACATTAAGATTACTCAAGTTTCAAACAATACAATATTATAGTTAATATAATACAGTTAAGAATTTTAAAAAAAAACTTGAAAAAAGAGAATTCAAATAAAGTCTATTGCATATAATGCAGTTAAAAGAGACAAAGATTTATGTGAAATTAGATGGAAGTTATTTTAAAAAATCAATGCAGAACTAATGTTAAATTTTTGGATTCGAGTCCAAATTCTTATCTTAGATAAAGAGCCTCTTGCTGCTTTGGATTGGACGGGTTGAGGTCCAACTACCGAATTATTTCAATTTGACACGTTTCGACAATTTTATTGCTATCTTCAAGACAAGAGTTTAGTATTACTGCCTGTTATTTCAACATCATCGAAACGTGTCAAATTGAAATAATTTCCCAGTCGGGCCTCAAACCATCCAATCAAAAGGAGCAAGGAGCTCTATCTAAGATAAGGCTTTGGACTCAAATCTAAACAATAATGCATCCTTAATGTTTTTAAAAATAATCTACCTCTAATTTCATACCCCGCCCCCATATCTTCCTTGCATGATGTGTAATGAGCTTTATGACTTTTCTCTTTAAGAAATTTTTCTAATAATATATTACTCTAATCATTGGTGGAGCTTTTTCTTTATTTTTGGTGGGGGCAGGTCATAGCTTACCGGTAATGATTTTTTGTCACCACGTGTTAACATATTAAATTAGATTCATTTAATTTTTTTTAATCTTTAAAAATCATTAGAATTACGAAATCACAAAACCAATCTACAAACAGAATGAATAAAATGATACAGGATTTGAATTAAACTTACCAAGTGTTGACATTACTTGCTCAAAAGTTGGGCGCGTCTATTTCTTAATGACAGTTGTTGAGTTACTGGTCGGCGATGGTTGACGATTGAAGTGATATTGAATTAATCGCTGATAATTGCCCCGTGATCGAGCACTAATTAAAGCGGTACGGTATTTTGATGATATAATTGGTATTTATAGCCCCGTGATCGAGCGCCAATTATATCGGTACGGAATTATGTGTGATATTTTTAACTGAATAAATAAGACCTTTACTTTTGCACACGATTTATTAAAGTTATTTATCTTCGGCACTGAAGATATATAAGTTTATATTATGCAGCTTAGTTGAACTAGGGATTTCAGTTAGTGGCATTGTGAATTACTGCTATTGCTATATCTATGCTACCGGGACTGTCTGTATTCATACGCACAAGCAGCTTATATATGACCTACCCCTTGCCCCTTGGGCCTCACGTGACCAGTGTCAGAACCAACAAATCGAAAGAGTCCTGGCGACAGGACAGGACTGTTTTTAGCATAATATAAAACCATCCCCCAACCCAGGGCTTGTTTATTCTCTTTTAACACATATTAGTCGAATATAATCATTATTATAAACAATTATAATAATTAAAACAAACATTAGGGGATATGCAGGTTTAATGTCACGCTCTTTTGGTTTGGCTTGTTGGTGAAGGTCAAGTAAGGATTTTAATTCTGGCCAGGGGTAGTTTATCCTAATATCCTCCAAGCAAATAGGAATACATTTCCTCTTAATTTACCTATTCCATTGGTGTAGTTAACTGTAGATTGTCCGGGCTGGTAGTAATATACAGTGAAAAAAACTTATCAACTAGGATTTAACGCTTTTAAGTTATCAAAGGGTCGCGATGGCCGCACAGAGAAAAGTTGTGGTCATAAACTACAAAATGTTGGAAACCGTTGTAATAAAGTCAGTTAAATTTCTAAATCTAAACTACACGATTTGAACGATATCTGCAAAAAAAAAAAA
>CABFVZ010000969.1:171366-215375 GCA_902151445.1 Timema monikensis
CCCCCCCCCCCTCCGTTCTCAACATGTCCTTCTTGTACTCTCCTTTTCCATTTGGAAATTTTTTCTGATTTCTAATTTGGAGTTTGAAAAAACACTGGTATTCAGCCCCCACCCCCCAATATTTCTTGCAACTCCCCTGATGAAGGCTAGTTATTGTTATAATGTTTATTTTTAGGAACCTTCCTAGTGTCGTTCAGGTCCTAAATGTATAATTTTACAAATTTTTACTATTTGTTTCAGTGACATTTGAGAAATATGACCAGAATCGAACGTCACTTCAACAACCAAACTGGTTTCCCGGGATTGTTTCCCGTCAGCCTAAAACAGTCTCTTCTTCTAATGAAAGCACTGAAAACCTTGTACCTGACATTTCAAGAGCCAAGCCACAACTTCTGCCACAGTTTCAGCATGATCGGAAAATATTGAAACAAATCCAAGAGGTGCCTTCAAAACCTACAAATCAAGACTACTTTAGTAACAAGCCTCAAAGACAAAGATCAGATATAGAGTATACTCAACAACCAGAAATAAATAAACATGGGCCAATCAATGAGCGTGCAAATGGTTTGAAAACTCAAAACAAACTTGAGTCCTCCAGTAACCATAGTAATGTTGACATTGAAAGGGTTCCTCCAAAATCTTTTATAGATTCAAGGGTTTCTAAGGCACTCAATCAACGAGTACCTGACACTTTGCTACCTCCAAGTTCAGCATCGAGCAAGCTCTCATCAAGAAGAGATGAAAATTCTTACCAACATTCGGAAAATATTAGCATCAACCGAAAACTAACATTTCCTCACAATGGAACATCAAGAAATAGGCAATCATTCATTTTTGCAGCGAATCACAACCCATCTCCAAAATATGATTTACAAACTCGGCCTTTTTCTCCTATGAAAAACAAGTCTGTGACAATTTCTAGGATTCATTTTGGTTCAGCATTTACCGGATCATCATTAAGTGGACAGGTGTCTCCAACTTCTACAGAGCACACCTCGGTAGCAACTTTTCCTCCAAAATATTCAAAAAACATTTTCTTACAGTCATTTATCAAAAGCCATAGTAAAGAAAATATAATACAGGATTTAATCGCACCATCCACTGATACACCGATTGCCCTTTCGGATAATATTTTCTTTCGTTCCTTAAGACAAGAATATAATGGAGGGCTACCAGCGTTCAATTCACAGACATTTAAAACAACAGTTTTACCATTTCCAAAAGCATCATCATCCCTGCCATTGCCACCAGATGAAACAATTGGTGATGACGAGGACAGTTTAGATGACATCTTAGAATTGTACATACCTGACCCTCGGTTGATATTCTTCATCCCTGACTCTGGAACAGAGTTCAGTGGTGCAGACAACTTTGTAGGGAATTCCACCGTGCTGATACCTTTGGATCATAGGCATGGGGCCATGAGGTTCAGAAGTGAAGGACTGGCAAGGAAAGGGCGCAATCCTTCATGCCCCAAATGCCACCCAGCCTACTTACTGCCGGGTCGTTGTGAGCCTTGTGTTGTCATACGATGACATGTTTACAGATGAATTTATGGAGCAAACAATGTTGAAATCTATTGTTAATGGGTCTAAAATTCGAGTTAGAGACAAGTTTTAGTTGTTAAAACTTGACTCAGAAATGTTATCAAAACTTGATTATATCCAAACATATGTTGAGTCTAAATTATTTTGATTCAATTTGAATCTATAATTTATACAGATATATTAAATGTATTTAAAAACCCAAATTAATATGATCATTGCATTTGTTTTTTCAAAAATAACATTATTGTTAAAAACTCATCTTAATATTTATGTATGGATTTTTTGAAGAAATACAATACAAAGACCGCCCTCGAAGTGAAAATGCTTATTAGCACACCTTTAAGTATTAATCACTCAGTGTAGGTTGACAAGTTAGAAATTAACTTAAATCATAAGCGGTGAAAATATAACAGGTTAATTCAAGAAAAATATTGTTAGCTACATTATTTTCTTTCAAACTACTGATAGTTACCAATGACAAAAAATAGTATTATTGGTTAGAATATATTGATATAAAGAGTTTACAAATTCTCTTTAATGAATATTAAGTATGTCAAGTTATCTAGGGAAGAAAGGAAAGAAAAGAGGAATAGGAATTAATTAAAGTAACAAATACAATGTTTTTTTCAAGAAATAAAAATATAGTTTTCATTTTAAACCTTTTGTTTAGTGGCAGCAGGGTAAAATATAACATGTTTTTTTTACATTTTTTGTGTATCCGAACCAAAAGAAAAGTGGATTTTACAATTCTGTCTGTACTTGACCCCACATGTAAGATGGTTTGACAGATATTTTTAAAACTTGATTTTTTGATGTTACAGGACAATATCCCTGGATTTTTTTTTTATGTTGACCCTAGCCCTAAAATTAAGGACAGCTTACTGACGAGGGATTTTTTTGAATCCCAAATTTTTCAAAAATGGCCATGACGATTTTGCTTAAATTGAAATGTAGATAATNAATTGGTTTAAGGGTTGTTTACTGATGAATGCATTTGAAAAAAATCTTTTTATGTTAAGGAAATTGTGAAAATGAAGTTTGGAGAAAAAAGAATGTAAGAGATGGGAGGAGCAGATAACAAGAAATATACAAGTGAGGAGAATGGAAGCAATTTGAGGAGGAAGAATGGTGGAAGGATAGAGGAAGATAGAGAGAGACATTTTAATAAACTGACCAGACCACAGACTGTAAACAGTTGATGTTGATGATATAAAATGGTTCTAGTGATTTGGTTTAAAATAAGTCTCAGTTTCTTACACCATAAATAATTAATTATCTATATTTGTTTTTCTTAAATTAATTAATTTAAGGAGAGTTAACTGATAGCTGATTTTTGAAAAACATAGAATTTTTTTAATATAAATAAATTTTGTTCAAAATTGCTATTTGGAGATTATTTATTATTTCAAATTTCCTCAAATTTGTCATATTTCAAGAATGGCCTTTAAAAATGAATTCAAAATCCGTATCTGGGAATATATTTTTATTTTTAAAACCACAAATAATTTATGGGTGGTTTACAATTAACTTATTTTTGATCGCCCCACCCCCCGAAGATTTAGTACACAATATGAGAGAGTTTGTACAATTGATTGTATCATAACATTTATTTCATAGTACAGTGGAACCTGACTAATTTGAACTTCAATAATTTAAAATCGTATTTGATTTGAAATTATCACCTGGTCCCATTAATTTAGTATTAAAACAATGTTAAAAAATTGTGGATAGTTTGAATTTTGTTTTGGTTAAATCAAACTTTTCGTAAGTTGTAATGTAGTGTGCAGTATTGTTTTCCTACTTCTAGTTGTTTCGCTGTGGTGTTCTATTTTTGGAAACCGAGGAGGCGGCGTTGGAATATGGTCAATACCCTTCTTCATGCCACTCCCCCTCCCCCGCTCACCCATATGTCTTTGTTTACACATACAGTTCTGTACTCTGTCAGTCAAGATCGAACCTCTCTAGCGGTTAGGCTGCTGTTCTTAGTCATTTAGTCGTAGCAATATTCTTGTGACATGTGAGTTTATTTTGTTTTGTTGTTTAGTTTTTGTTTGGTTTTAGTTTTGTTCAGTACATACTGTACAGTAGTGTTTGTGTGTGTATCGTGATGTCACTCTCTAAGCCACAGTCCTATAAATCATTAACTTTTGCCAAAAAAGTAGCAGTGATAAAAGAAGTGGAAAAGAGAATTAAAAATAAATCAGAAATTGGATATTCTTTGGAATTCACCTTAACACACTTTCAACATTTTTGAAAAACAAAGAAAACATTTTTAGCAATGAATATGAGAGCAACTCGTGATGAAGAGGTCAATTCTTCAGTAGTTCAGGAAAGGCCTATCCCAATCGCTGCAAAGGCCATGGACCATATCCAAGAACTAGGACTTTTTTTAAAAAAAAAGTCGCAATAATGTACGTAAGCGATTCATTTTGCCAGTCAATAAATCAATTAGAATCATACAATATGACAAACTTAAATCAGGAAAACAGATTTAAATATCTGACTTTTTAAAGAAATTGTGAACAGATTATGTCAAAATACATTAAAAACTATTTTTGAACTTGATTCCAAACTTAACTGTGTTTCTTTAAAATTCCTTTTAAGAAACTTATTTAATTCAAATTTATGGATACTTTGAATGTTTTCCTGGTCCCTTTGAGTTCGAATTATCCAGGTTCTACTGTAAAAAGCATACATTTCCCATATATTTTTCATGCATTGTATTATTTATTTTAAAAATGAACTTGAATAAAGGTTTTTCTTAGTGAGCTAAGTTATGTTACAGTAAAAAATGAGTTAGCTTAACTAATAAAATATAGCTTAGTAAATCTTAATGAGTTAAATGGTTTTCAAAATGTTACCTTTATTTATTTTGCCATTCAAACTTATGTAAGATAGAATTATTAGTTATTAGTGATTTATTTTTCTAAAATCTCATAATTTTTATTTGTTACATAAGTATTATTTATGGCTTAATGCATTTTATTTTATTTATATTATATGGTTCAAGTAAATTGCTCCACTGAAATGGAAATACTATGACTATTAATTAATAAGATATATTTTAAAATAAAACAGTTTTAAATATTTAATTATGCATCTTTATTATTAAAAACAATTTGAATGGCTAGTGTGTCAAGGTACTGTGGCACATAATCATTAATTATAATAATAACTGTCTGTTACCCAAATCTACAGAATGTGTTCTCTAACTTGACTGTAATTGTTTGTACATATATAAGCTGTATTATAAAATACTTAATTAATTTAATACTAGTCTCATGTCAGTCTCTTTATCATGTCTAGTGATTATGCTTAGCATAATAAAGTATTAACAGAAAAACAAAGTTTACATAAAAATTTGTTTGTATGCAATAGTTTTTTTTACTGTATAGTAAAGTTTAAAAAGTACATAAATTATTAATCTAATATGTTGTTTGTCTTTATTATTTAGACTAGAATTTTGTTATATAAAAATTCTTAGTTAATTAATAAAGTAGGGTGTAATAAATTCTTAGTTTTGTTTCTGAAAGAGTGGAAGAGATTGCGGACATGATGGGGGAGAGAAGAGTGGATGGCCTAGGTCTGAGCGAAGCCAAGTGGATAGGGATCTGCATGAGGAAATTAAGGAATGGCTTCATTTTGCAGTGGATGGGAAATGATGGAAGGGAGGAGAAACAGAGTAGGCTTTATAGTCAAAGAAGGTCTGCAAGCAGAGGTGGTAGGGATGAATGACCAGATAATAAATATGGCAATAACAGAAAGAGGAATAAAGGTGAAGGTCATATAAGTGTGTGCACCACAAGTAGGGTGACCAGCAGAAGAGAAAGACAAATTCGAGGTAGATTTAGAAATACATTTGGTAAATGAGTTGCAGTTAGTAGTAGGGGATCTTAAGTCAAAAGTATGGAAAAAGAGAGGAGGGTTTGAGGATATATTAGGGAATAAAGAACGGGTATAAAACGAGGAAGGTAGATGGGGAGCAGAGTTTTATGCTATATTACTTGCTCATGGACGATTAAATGAAAAGGCAGACGGTGCACCCTACCTTATAGAGCTAAAAGGGGAGGGGTGCAAGTTTACATAACACAAATAACATTGAAAGCAACAATTTATTGGGTGAACACATTAGATAATACATAACCAAATCAATGGAATGTTCATAGGATTTTGGTTGTCCATTATTTTCGTATCACAAGCAATCGTAGGCGTTTTCTATTTGCGTATCACAAGCAATCGTAGGCGTTCTCTTCAACAGATTACAAAGGAATAATACAGCTGGCAAGTAGCCAAGTAGTGCATCTAGGGGTACCCTAGAAACCAAACTATATTAGATATTGGCTAAAGCCACAAGTACAGTTTACTCAAAATGCCCTAAGGCGGACCCTAACCAATAAAATACTCTAGTATACCCGTTTAGGTAAACAAGCTAAACGGCGTTAAGGTCATGCCCACAGTACCGGGGAGTCAACTGTACCCCACAATCTAATAAATAGTACGCCCCAATTGGGGACCTACAGCATTGGTAGTGGTATACCAACACCGAGTTAAATATCAAGGTTTACAATTAGAAAGTGCATAATATAAGGGTAACTGTCCTCCAGGGCGAGGCTTAAGGCGCTCGTCCAATGGAAGAGATAAAGTAACAACCCAACGACGCCCTGCGGTCTCGCATATACTCGAAAATCCCAAAACAGGGGCTACAACAATACTAAATAGCAATAAATTAGGCGGGTCCTAGAACAGGCCCGGACAACCCAATTAGGCAGATAATTACTTCCAGTAACTCCCTAATACCGAAGGCAGACGTACCCCACAGTAACAATTGTATTTAACAAATCTTGAGAACAATACAACGCTTCAGCGCAACTATTTTTATTTAGTCGAGGCACCCACATATTGATATGGGTAAGTTCCCTACAGGTATAAAAGCTGACATGTAACCAACACAAAATTTAACTTATGGTGAACCCACACTACCAATACAGCTGGGCGTAGCATCAACCCTAGCACGCTAGTGTTGAGAAGGTAGGCATTCCCACTTTACAGAGTATACAAGAAACACGTGTAAACAAACTGACTAGCTGTCCGAATGGGGCCTAGTCGTCTACTAGTCATCCAACTGGTATAAAGGCCAAAACATAACCAACATAAAACTTAAACAATGGTGAACCCATGCTAACAATATCGGTGGGCGGACCACCCAACCCTAGCAGGCAGGTGTAGCAAAGGTAGGCATTCCCACCTTACGGAGTACACAAGAAAAACATATTAGCAAAACGAACTAACTGCCCTAAGGGGGCCTAGTTCGCTGCTACTCTTCACTCAGTTAGTCGGACGATATCACATCCATATTACTATAGTCGGTTGCACGCCAAGAGTTCAGCGAAGTAACAAGACCTCCACCATGTCTCCTTCAAACAAGTACGGTACCTTACAGTAGAACAAGTTCATTAGCCATTGCAAAACGTAGCCAACGATCCTCTACCCCAATTGTTTCTATTAGAAAACAATAGAGCGTGGAGTGCACCAGCAGATTAATATGTTGTGAGCAAACCAGCAGTGGCGGGGGCTAGCTCAGGCGAGCCCAGGATACCACTCCTTTGGACGCCATAGCGTCCTGATGTAGAGGTGAAGATCCTCCGAGACACAGCCGAATAGAACTATAGTAGGTCAGCCAGTCGGTTCTACACAATAAAAAAAGGTGTTTTTCTCAGCACGACACTCGTAGTACTCAAAAAAGGAAAGTACGGAAAACTCACCGCCAGGGATGAGAACCAGGGATAAGAGAGGGGTGGAAGAATAAGCCAATCGCACCTTAGGAAGGCCACGCATGCGCAACCAGCCAAGAGGGGAGTAAAAGGGGGGGGGGCAGAAATCAAACGACGGAAAAGTCTAGGGGTTCAGGGGTAGAACATGAGAATTCCCGACAGACGCCAAACTAGTCGGTAATTAATATTTCATAACAGGCAATCACTTGTGCGAGCTAAATCATTTTAGCTCGGCACAACGGTATTAACTTGATATTTACGAATTGTGCTCTTAGACAGTGACCACAGGTTGTTGATGGCAGACATAAAGGGCTGTAAAAGAAGTAAGAGAGCTGTGCCTATGAAAGGCAAGAAGCTTAATGCCCGAGGATGAGATGTAAGTATGAGGGAGAATAAGTTATATGAAGAAATGGAAGGAGACACCCTGGTGGAGGGTGAAAGAAGCAGTGGAGGAAAAGTATGAAGCATTCAAAAGGAATTTTCAGAATAGTAATGAGAGAACAAGGGAAGAGCATAGCGAGAGTAAAAAAGAAGAGTGAAACCAATGGTACGAAAAGCCAGGAAGGATTGGATGCTAAAATGGACAGAAATGCTGGAAAGGGATGTGGAAGGAAGAAACAGGGAGTTATTTGACCCGGTTGAAAACAGGGGAAAGGAGAAAAGATAAGCAGTTAAAATGATGGAGGAAGAAGTAAGACAAAGAAGACAGGAGAAAAAGAAAAGGAACTATGGAAGATATATGTTGAGAAGATGTTCAACTCAAAAGAGGAAAGGGATGAGAGGGAAACAGAGGATCATATGGGAAGAGGTGGAGGATGCATTAAAAATGGATGAAATAAGGAAAAGTACTGGGTGTGGATGAACTAACTGTGGAAGTGATAGGTTCTACAGCCGAAGCAGGAATTCAATGGTTATATAGGGTGCCGAGAGAGATAAGGAAGAAACACAATGTAACAGAAGATTGAAAAAGGTGTAGAAATTATAGGGGAATAACACTGATGTGTCACTGTACAAAAATTTGAGTAAATAATAAAGAAAAGAATAAAAAAGAAAATGAAAGGAAAGTGGTGAGAGGCACAGCAAAGATTTAGGGAGCAGAATTCTACAACAAACTTGTATTTTTGCTATATGACAGCTGATGGAAAGAAGGTACCATTTTTGGGAAGGACTTGGTAATGGTATTTATGGATGTGGATAGAGGCGGCCTGAGGTAAATTTTACCCCTGAGCGGGATTGCTTTTTGGCGCCCCTTTTAAATAATGGGGCTAATAGGTAATAAGACCCAGGCGAGGACTATTCCAAATAGTTTCTAAATAAATTCAATTTAAAAAATAGCTAGTCAGTATATTTGTAGACATCTTGGGAGCATTTGAAAACTTGTGGCGGCCTGTACTCTTTAAGATTTTTCGTGATATCAGGTGTAATGTAAGCACTACCACAATTTCTAGGACTACTGCAGGAGACCCGCCTCGGTGGCGTAGTTGGCTAACGCGCTAGTCGTGTTGAGCTCGACTGCCGAGGACGGGGAGATCGAGGCTCAAATCTTGGTCGGATGAACTAGGGGTGGTTTTTTGTAAAATGATTTTCCACTCTACCTCCACGCAAATGTGGGTACACTTCCTCTAAAATTCAATCTTCACAATTCCTAATCCATTGGCGTAATTAGTACTTAATCATATAACCAGAACGGGTAGTAAGACACGGTGATAAATAATAATAATACTGCAGGAGAAGACACATGATCCTGAGATGTCTGGGAATGACCAAGGAATGTCTTCAAGGATCAGTAAGTGACCTTTGTATTTTGGGATGTGGGTTAGAGCCTGGGTTACTAGAAACAGAGCTGATACCCAGAATGGTGGGACTGATGGCCTTTGCAGACAATCTCTTGACAACAGTTGATGGAACCCCACCCAGGGACTTACCCACTACATCACTGTTCATTAATCATACAATGCGCTTCTCTTTGGGAGAGGACTGACCGAGATAAGACTATGTGGCTTTGTAGAGATGGCTACACCAGAGTATGTGGTATGGTAGTATCCTAAAACGCAAGAAATGAGGACACAACAACAAGGACATACTTTAGGGACATGTGTATTTCATATTCCAAAATGGTGTCCTATGTGAGCACTTTGACTATGTCACGACATTAGTATCACTCAAACACAAATAAGACTACCTGAAAAGACTAAAGACTGAATTGTTGACTGAGACAAAGAGATAAAAACGATGATAGACAAGAGACTGATGAGGACTGTGATGACAGGAAGAAATACTGGCCATAGGAAAATTAGGATGTACAAGACATAGAACAAAATAACAAGATTGAGATCAGAGGGAACCAAAATTAAAGATGATTTGATATTCTAGGTTTCCTAGAGGAGATTGCCGAGGACTGTGGTGGACACAGTAATCCGGCATCATGCAAGTCTTGGACCTAGCCCTGATATTCCCGCAGGTAATCCACGTGAGTACAGTGGAAACAAGAGGGATGGAAGGAGTAGCCCCTGTGCTCATCATGGCCCTGGTTCACTTATTAACAAACAACATCAAGAGTCAGAGCCATAAATCCTCCCAGCCCATCAGCTGACTTGAGAGGGTGGATGTTGTGGATAATCTTCATCCCTGACTCTGGAGTAGAGTTCAGTGGTGTAAACAACGATGTAGGACGTGCTGATACCTTTGAATTATAGGTGTGGGGCCATGAGGTCCAGAAGAGAAGGATTGGCAAGGAAAGGGCACAATTCTTCCTGCTCCAAATGTTATCCCGCATACATACTGCTGATTTGTTGTGAGCCACGTGTTGTCATACGATGACATATTTTAAGAGACTTTTGTACATTCCTCAATGAATTTATGGAGCCAACAGTGTTGAAGTGTTTGAAGGGGTGTGCAACTACTATAAGATTCAAGTTAGAGCCAAGATTTAGTTGTTAAAACTAGTCTCAGAAATGTTATCAAAACTTGAAAAATCTACTTGAAACTTTTGATTACGTCTCAATTTGAATTAAATTAAGTTGATTCAATTTTAACACATAAATTGTACAACTGGTCCGACACCTTTGTTCAGTCGGTAGCGTAATTGTCTACTGAGCAAAGGGTCCCGGGATAAATTCCTGGCATGACAGAGAAATTTATCATTGGTGAAATGTGGATTTACCCTTTAACAGTGATTAATTAACGGCCGGGGATTTTTGATGTTGTGCCTGTACTAATCTTAAGTTAGATTATAAGGCATATGAAGCTACGAAAGACCTAGTAAGCCGTTAGTGGGAAATATATAGCTTGAATAAAAAAAACTGACCCAGGTTGGAAACAGCAATGGACGTAAAACAAAAAAATTTGGACAGCTACATATATTAAATACATTAAAAACCAATTAGGTATGATCATAAGTTTTCCAGAAATGGCTTTATTATTATTACTATTACTTAACATTAATCTTGATGTTATTCAACTTGATTCAAACTCAACTTGAAGTGAAAATGCCTATTTGCACACCTTTAAGTATCAACAACTCAGAGTGAAGGTTAACAAGCTACAAACTAAACTTAGATCACACACAATGAATTTAGAGGGTTAATTGAAGAAAAGCATTGTTAGTTACATTATTTTCTTTCGTGTTGGTTTGACACTACTGATACTTAGTTACCAACGACAAAAAAAAAAGTATTATTGGGCAGGATCAAATTAAAAGAACAAACACAAATGATTTCTACAAGGAAAAGAAAATCACAGTTGTCATTTAAACTTCTCTATAGCAGCAGCAGGGTAAAATATAACTATTTTAAAGAGTAAAACGAGTTTTTTTATAAATGAGATAAAAGGTGAGTTAGCCTGACTCTAAACTCTTTAAGGTTTAGTAAGCTATATTTTTAGTGATTTTCAAAATGTGTCCTTTTTTTATTATATGGTTCAAATAAATTTCTCCACTCAAATGGAATTACTATGAAGATAAACAAAATATGCAGAAGTTACAGTAAAGGTGGATAAAACATTTAAATAGCTATCAACCGTTCCTGTATCTTCTTCCAAATATAGCAAAATGTACTTCATAAAGTGAAAAGAGGTTTTCCTTTTATAGATAAGAGATAAACTATGATATCTCTTAAAATAAAACAGTTATAAACATTTTATTATACATCTTTATTAAAAACGATTTTAATGGATAGTAGGTTGAGGTAATGTAGCACATAATAATTTATTATAAACATAACTGTCCGTTACCCAAATCTAGAAAATGTGTTCTTTAACTTAACTATAATTGTTTATACATATAAGCTATATTATAAAAACCTAATTATTTTAATACTAGTCTTGTGTCAGTCTCTTTATTTTGTCTAATGATATGTTTAACATTATAAAGCATTAAGAGTAGAAAAACAAAGTTTACATAAAATTTATTTGTATACAATTGGTTTTTTTTATTTTACAATGAAATATAAAAAAATCATATAAAATAATAATCTAATACATTTTTTGTCTTTATGATTTAGACTATAATTTTAGCATGAAAATTCTTAGTTTCGTTAAGAATACTTGGAGCAGGAACAAAACAGCAACATGAGCAGGAAAGAAATGTAAAGCTAAAAAAAGTTCTTACTAACAAGGCACTTGATAGAAAAACAATATACCTTTCATCAATTTGGATCTTATCACAAATGTTTGTTTGTTTACTGTACAAAGAACTTGTATTGATCGATTTTTTTTTTCAGTCACTCAAAGAGTTGACCCAAAGCTGGTTTACAAATAAGTAAACAAACCAAAATATTCCCTATGAAAAGAATGTTTATCAACCAATTTAACATTAATAATTAATACAACCATTCTCAAGTGATACACATAATGTTTCGAAATCTAGAGAAAATCCCCCCTTCACAAACGTTTATTCTTCATTCTGTCATATATGACCCATTGGCCTGCTGGGTCTGTCAACAGTGTCTTGGTAAGACACAAAGGCTGGATCAGCAAACTTCCCTTTGGGTGTGACAGCATAAACCAATATCTCTATCTTCCTGGTGAGGTCCAGTCCATGAAGTAACGTTCTATTTCGGGTGGCACTGCGCACCCTCTCCTGTATATTCCCATTCACATACACCTGCAATATGACGAATATCTAGCATAAAAAAATATTCCTTAATGTTATATACAAAGAAAGGTACAGGAATAATTGCAGCATTCATTTATTGTTTGACCTTTAGGCACAAGTAAAAGGGAGAATTAATGACATACTTATATATCTCTATAAGGAAAGCAACTTTTCCCTTTTTGAGATAGGTTTACATCACTAACCATGGACAAAAAGCAAATGAAGGCCTTTGTAGGAAATCAATCATTACCGCCCAATCGCCTGACCTAGGTTTCACTGTATTGAAACTTATCAGGAGGATGCCTTTGTAGGAAATCAATCATTACCGCCCAATCGCCTGACCTAGGTTTCACTGTATTGAAACTTATCAGGAGGGAGTATGAAATATGCAGTGCAGCCTCCATAATCTTTTAATATGAAACCCAGGACGAGGAAATGGGCGCTAACAATCGATTTCCTTCAAGAGGCAACCTTTACCTTTTTGTCCAATGTTGTTTGACTTGTGTGTAAGAACCATGTTGTGGGTTTTTATTTGATTTGTTCCTATCCCTCTTTCCATATCCAACATAATTTATCTCAAAAAGTGAGCAGAGATTTTTAATAAAGAGCTATAAACTCTGTTCAAAATTAATCAATAAAAAAATTAGGTACTAAGACTTGAACCCTGGTTCTTGGAATATATATGAACATAGCTTTGTTGTCAATCCTTCTCATGCTAAACCAAATAGTTTACTCAGAAAGCTTCAGAAAATCTGGTTCACTGTATTATTTAAAATAAATATCCCCAATTCCAAGTTTGTCTTCTAAACACTGGTGGTCTACCAATGAGATAGCCAGATTGAGTGCTGGACGCAACCCAAGAATTAAAACATTGACATCTTATGGTTAATCTTGCAAGTTTTAACCAAGGATTCAAACATGAACGAGAATAGATAACTAAATTAACAGTTATTTTGAAGGAACCAGAACCAAAATAGGAGGTGATTACTGAGAAATGAAAATTACCCTAGTTTTACAAGCAGTCTAAGCTAGACACAAATATATTAATTCAAAAGTGGAGGCCATGGGAATTAAGTTTGTGAGTATCATGTTAGCTATCACAGAGGAATAGGATATGGAATGAATTTATTCGGGAAAGAGTGAGAGTACATTTAGAGAGTAGAGGAAAAAGACTGAGATGGTATGGGCATGTAATGAGGATGGAAAGGGAGAGGATGCCAAAGAGAATGATGGATACGAAAATACGTAGGAAAAAGGCTGAAAGAGGGGCCAAGAAATAGATAGGAGGAGCAGATAACAGAAAGTGTTCAAGTGAGAGGAGAAGAATAGATGCAATTATTAGAGGAGGAAGATGGAGGCATTTTACTAAACTGTCCCAGCCTCAGGCTGGAAACTACATGATGATGATGATGATGATGATGATGGTGATGGTGATGGTGATGGTGATGGTGGTGATGATGATGATCCATTTATGTGAGTGTTGCTTGACTAATTTACATGGAGGGGAATGAGGTGGTTGGAGGGTCGCAAAGAGTATATGAAATCCAGTGGTAGCAGTGTGACCTGGGTTTGTCTTCTCACTTTCATTTTGTTTCTATCCATCGTTAGTGTACTTTCTTTTATGAATAATATATCTAAGAGGAAAGCTATATAAAACTCAGATAAGTTTTGTCTCAATTTTGGGTAAATTTAAATATCTGCTGATGTATATTTTATATTTTCTGTATGTGTGTGAACAAATCGGAGGAAAACGTGATTGAAGAAAAGTTTGCTTGTCTCTTTCCAGGTAGGTTCACTTTCCTGTCATTTACATAGTTTCATCATATAAAAGGTTTTTTATTAATTTTTGTCAAAACATCTCACTACCTGTACAGCTTATAAACAAATATTTTTAACTACTTTAATGGAGTATGTATGAGGAAGGTAAAATGTATAGTAATATACCCACATTTACATAAAGGGAGAGTGGGAAAACTATTTAAAAACCACTCAGTACGCCCAACCTGTATTATAAACCTGGTCTTCCCAACATCGGCAGTCCAGTATATTGCGAGAGTAACACCTTAGACCAGTGATTCTCAATATGGGGTACATGTCAGGCCGTTTAGGGGTACGCGAAAATATTTGAATAGTGGGTGAAAGATCTCCATATGCCAGCAATGTAAGACAAAAGAGAAGTCAATAGTTATGAGACTAGCTCAATGATATGGTGAGGGGCATGTGGGTTTTCTTCCATATTTGACCTTGAGAAAATTATTTTAATATCAAACATAATAAAATAGTTTTATTTATTATTAATCAGTCAAATGTGCTAGTGTTTCATGTAACTTTTGCTATTTGAATGTAAACATTTATTTCACCTTATCATTACAGTGTTTTTTAATCCCATTATTAGACCATTTATTTTCAGTCACAACAAATAAATTAGAAATTATTACTGTAGTTACTATAATTAAGGGTGCAATTAATAGAAATTGGCGTCTAAGGAGTACGCAAGCGGAAAAAGGTTGGAACCGCTGCCTTAGACCTTTCAAGCATTGAAGTGAGTAATTAATATACTCAACACAGTTTATTCTAAAGAGATGAGAATGATATGAATAAGAGGAAATTTACTAACATGAACTTGAAGAGAGCATTGGGAAAAAACACTAAAAAACCACACCGAGAAAAATACCTAGTGCTCTTTGTCAACATTCAAAACCATTCTTTTCTTTCAAAACTTACCAAGTGCAATAAATATTATGCACCCACTTCAATACTAAACGCAGCCAATGTATTATTAAACTGTATCTAGAGGTTGGCTCGGATATTTGATAGGTGTTGTTTTTCTAATTTTGTATTTCTTTTTCGAGTTTCATGGCTACCAATATCTATTTAAATCCTTAACGGTGAAACAAAAGTCCTATGTGAATTGAAACCACCTTCTAGCACTACAACCCTGGGTCGGTCTTCGAAGACTATACCATTTGCTTCCACCTCACTCGGTCATCCTAAGTTGGGTGGAAAGATAGGCCCATCGTTGATAATCCCACTCTGATGCCGTCCCTCCACCTTATAATCAGATGTCCTAGTGATCTTTTTCTGGTTAGTGCTTCCTCCCATATTAACTTAAAAGGCTTATCTTTAGGAAGACTGTGAACGTGACCAGCCCATCTCGACGTAAGGATTTGATTTCTGGGACTATGCCATTTTTATTATATAGCTGTTTGACTCCGATATGTTCTATCACGATAAAGGTTTGTATTCGAGTTGCCATAGAGTCCAAAGATCCTTCCGAGAATCTTCCACTAAAACATTCGAGTTTCTCTTGATTTGTTTTGGTCATCACCCATGTCTCACATCCATATGTAATTACTGGCCTGACCACTGATTTGTAACCTATGATTTTGAAGGTTCATAGACTTGATGAATTGAAATAATAATCTCAAGTTTATTTGCACCTTAATTCTCACCAGACTCTAGAATATAATGTAGCTAATATTGCTATAAGAGGCACAATTGCATACACAACCATACAGGTTCTAATATAGTAGTTGCTAGCATAATGTTTGTAACTATAACATTTGCTTGAAGAAAGTAACCTACATCATAGCCGATTATGCCGGTGATTGTGGGTGCAGGAGGGTCCCAGCCAAGCAGAAGTGTGTTAGGATTGATGCGTCGCAACACAGTCAGACCCTTGGGAAAACCAGGTGTCTCATGTTGCGCACATTCTGGCACAGTGCGTGGACGAGGCTGCATAAACACAGGCAATATAATAATTAACCACTCTCAAATGATCAAAAACAAAATTAAATAAATGTACGCATTTTGTTATTTGTAGTATTTCAGCAATGATTTAAGAAAACTACTGATAACTTGAGCAGGGTCAACCAGAAATTTCAGGTGGTCTGAGGCAATGAATTTTCCCCCCGCCAAATAATTTAATTTATTTATTCATTTATTTAGCACCGCGTCTTACTACCCGTTCGGGTCATACGCTTACGTATTAATTACACTAATGGACTAGGAATTGGGAAGGTTAAATATAGAGGTAGTGAACCCACATTTGCGTGGAGGGAGAGTGGAAAAACATTTAGGAAAACCAACCCCAGTTCACCCGAACAAGATTCAAATCTCGATCTCCCCATCCTCTGCAGTTTAGCTCAACATAAAGTTAGCTAGATATGCCACTGAAGCAGGTGAATTAATTTATTACCCGCTTCGGTGGCCGTATGGTCTAGGGCATCACTCTCTCAACTGCCAATGGTGGGGAGATTGATGTTCGAATCTTGGTCGTTAGGTGTACTGGTTTTCCACTTTCCCTTCACAAAATTATGTGCACACTTCCCCTAATTTTACCCTTTTTTTGTGATTTTGTTACCCTCCTAGCTACACAAGTCCTTATAATTCCTTTTACCAATTGCTTTAAATTATGTGAAGTTAAGGTCTTCATAATATTGTATTAGGGATACTTTTTGAAGATATTACAAATCTCTCAAATACCAATGGATTCGAGGAATCGAGGATTTGGGCATATGATCTCTAATTATATTTAAAATATGTACACTAGAAAAAGATAAGCTTTCGTCTATTAATATGATACCTTTAACATACATGCTTACCTAATTACAATTAACAGGTTTAGAAAATAATTAAATAATAACAAAATATTGCATTTCACGCACATGTGTTGTGACTGCGGCAAGACTCGCTGGTGTAAAAGACACATGTTTGAGTGGTTTGCGCCTCTCAATTACTGGGGGCCTGACCTAAAGCGATGTTTGTGTAGCGTGAGAAGATTAAAGTGCTCACATGCTGCAGGTACTCATGTAAGCGAGCACGGTCAAAGTCGGGAACCATGTTCGCTTTGTCGGTGGCCACGTCAGTCAAGACCCTCTCCATGGCACTGCTCCTTCGCTGCCTCTGCAGTTCATCCGCCATGGCAGTGATCATCTGGTCCTTGGTGCGGCATTTAACCAACATGTTGTCCAAGGCAGCTTTCATCCCTTCCAGCGAGGGATTCACTTTGGAGGTAGTCGGTGGTGGGATGTTGGGTAGTTGCCAGCCTTGTTGTTGTTGGAGTTGTAGCATCATCTGCTTCAACTCCATCATCTCCCTAGACTGCAAGGTCAACAGAATTTTACAATTCCTCCCTAGCGGAATGAAAAAAAAAAGGATGGTAAAAATAATCATTTTAGCTTTTAGCAATTCAATACCAGCTTTTTGGGTCTGTCAGGTATATTATCCATGTGGTCAAACCAATCAGGTTGGTTAATTTAACGAGTGATAAATTTTAGTAAGAGAAATGCAGTGAAAAAATAAACTACTAACTGTACAAGTTATACGCATTAATTTATATTTAAATTACATTAATGGGAAAAAGATGCAAAAGGTAGAATTTAAAGTCAATATATCTGTAATTGCATAGAGAAAGCATGGAAAACCCAGCAGGAAAAACATCATCAATACACCTGACTGGGATTCAAACCTCCTTCTCCCCAAAACCGACAATCTATTACATTGTGAGAATGACGCCTTAAACTATGCAATCATTGCTGTAGGTTAAAATAACTTATTGATTGTTACTGAAAATTTAGTGCTAGATTTGGGTTAGCCCTCGTTCTAAGAACATATGGATTTCCCCCCTCTTAGAAACTAACATCACAAGACCTGCTTCAGTGGCCGCATGGTCTAAGGCGTCACCCTCGCGACAGACTAGAATTACTATGAAAGGGAGATTCGGGTTAAATCCAGGTAAAGTGTAGTGAGAGTTGGTTTTTCCAAAATATTTTTTTCGATCTCTCTTTCCACAAAAATGCTGATACATTTATTCTAAATTCACCCTTCCTCATCCCTAACGCATTAGCATAATTAGTACATATGCATATAGCTTGAAAGGATAGTAAGACGCGGTGCTAAAAAAAATCACATCGTGGGGGGGGGTTTGTTTGACTGTAGAATTTCTTTTTGAAAACATTACAAAAATAATGAACACTTAAAACTAACTAGCCAAGGTTTCGTTTTAGCGCTAGTACAGTACTTGTCACGTATTTAAGCTATTTGAAATAATTAATGACATCCAATTACAGTAATTTTAACCAACATGACGAGTTTAAGGTAGGCATAAAACATAGAAAGATTTATTAAGTAAACTGAATATAGAATGCATAATATACACAAGTGAGGTAATCCAAAAGTCAAACTCTGTAAATGAGTTAATGAACCAACCTTAATTGCTGCTCGCTCCTCAAGCTGCTCTAGTTTCTTCTGCATTGCATTCTTCTTCTCCGAGATGCTGTTTACTTCCTGCTCATGACTGTGTGTTGATGCTAGCATTGCCATTGGTGTGTTGTAACTTGAGACCACGTGGTGCGATGGCGTGGGGGGCTGTGCAACCGGCGACGGGGGCGCACTGGCGGTGCAGACGACTCCTGCGCCTAGCAAACAAGTGAGAAATGAAAAAAAAAAATCCTTCGAATAGAATTTGTTAAATCAATTGTTTTGTAACAAGCTGAAATTATAAATGTCGGCTTAATTTCAAAAGGTATTATTCATTCAAGATTAAATAATATAATAATATTTAGCACCGCATCTTACTACCCATTCGGTCTATACGCTTTATGTACTAATTATGCTAATGGATTAGGAATTGGTAAGGTTGAATTAGAGGAAGTGAACCCACATTTGCGTGGAGGAAGAGTGGAAAACCATTTAGGAAAAACCACCCCCAGTTCACTCGACCGAGATTCGAACCTCGATCTCCCCGTCCTCGGCAGTCGAGCTCAACACAACAAGCGCGTTAGCCAACTACGCCACCGAGGCGGGTTTCAAGATTAAAGTATTCGGAAATCTATTGAATGCAAGCTAGGGAGACTGAATATACTATCTGTTTGATGCACACTATTATTATCAAGTTACCTGCATCAATGGACATGCAAACTAAATATCAGACTCATTTAGTCTCGTTTTCTGGTGACGAGATCAGGGTTTCAATCCCGGCTGAGTATACTGAGGGAATTTTCCCTAAACGGTTTTCTACTTTACCTCAATGCAAATGCAGGTACATTTCCTTTAAAATTCTACCTACCTCATCCTTAATCAATCAATATAAATAAATGTGTTTAACTTGAACAGGTAGCAAAGAATCATCATCAACCGTTTCCAGTCTGCGGCCGGGTCAGTTTAATAAAATGCCTCCATCTTCCTTTATCCTTCATTTATTCTTCTCCTCTCACTTACACAATTGTTGTTATCTGTTCCTCTCATCTCTTTATTGGTCTTCCTTGCGGTCTTTTTTTCCCTACAAACTTCATCTCCATAATTCTCTTTGGTAATTTTATCCTGTTCCATCCTCATTACATAACAATACTTACTACCTCATGTACTACCACTGTCTCCCTCCATGCAAATTCAGTTACATTTCTTTTAAAAATCTTACCTCTCTTATTCCTAATTAATTAATTTAAGTACATGTCTTTAGCTCAAATAGATATCAAAGTGTGAGAGAATAAAATAATATGACAGTTGAATTTCAACCTATCACACCATAATAAAACAAATTATTCATGCAGTTCAAAATTCCGGTGCTTAAATTTTAATCTCCAAAATAATAATTTACTGTAGGATTACAAACAGTTTTTTAGTACTTATTTCAAATTGACAAAATTATCTTAGTAAGCATATTTGTTTGGCAATTATATATATATATATATATATATATATATTTGGTGGCACAAAATGACCTAAGCCCTCGATCCTCAACAATTGTGTGTGTGTGTATGTATATACACACACATGAATAAAATTAACAAAGACATACTGCATCATGTTCAATTTCATTTCAAACTAAGACAAAAACAAATATCGAAAATAGTGACCTTGAAAACACCAGTGGGTCATAAGGAATTAGGTTATGGTTAGCACCACTAAATATGAAACATAATCTAATATAGACAAGACTAACTTAACTCTTTCAATAAATGTGACATTACACATTACTGGATGACAGTGCTAAGGTGTGCAGTGTTACCCATTTATCTATGTCAATTTAATTTTCATTTATTTTTAGCACCGCGTCTTACTACTTGTACAAGTTGTATGCATATGTGATCATTACTACAATGGGATAGGAATGAAGAAGTAAACATTGTATTTTAAAGGTAATCTACCTGCATTTGCGTGGAAGGAGGGTGAGAAACCATTTAGGGAAAAACACCCTCAATAGACATAACTGGGATTTGAACCCATATCTCCCTGTCATTGGCAGTCTAGTAGATTGTGAGAGTGAAGCCTTATACTATGCGGCCACCAAAGCAGATCACATTAATTTAATACAACGAGAATATAACCTGGACTCATTTTTGCCAATCTCAAAATAGAACACATAAGGTCAAACTCTCCACAAATTAGATTGGTTACAAAACCTATTAGGAGCTTTGGGATGTGCCTGTGCCACATTTTAATGTCCATAAAAATGGTAAGGAATAGGTGGTTTGTTCAGGTTGGACTGTGGTCACATTGTACAGATACAGATGTGACTGAGCCGAGTATTATATTTAGCACCGCATCTTACTACCCGTTCGGGTTATACGCTTTAAGTACTAATTATGCTAATGGATTAGGAATTGGGAAGGTTGAATTATAGGAAGTGAACCCACATATGCGTGGAGGGAGAGTGGAAAACCATTTAGGAAAAACCACCCCCAGTTCACCCGACCGAGATTCGAACCTCGATCTCCCCGTCCTCAGCAGTAGAGCTTAACACAACAAGCGCGTTAGCCAACTACGCCACTGAGGCGGGTCTGAGCCGAGTACAATAAAGCCAATTCCTCCTCTTCTGCAGATCACGTTGGGTCCAAGGTAGTTTTTTTTTCCTAAATCCATTTCCCCACTGGCTATTAATTTCAATCTGTTTTTATTTTAACTTATCTGTCAATTTCATTCTAACCCTCGATTGACATTCTAAGTTATTGCTTGAGTAAATCATTGGTCAATTAATAAATATTTAAAGGAAAATAATACAGATATAGGAAATAAAAATATATACTTATATTTAAAAATGTACAGAAAAGGGATACCTTAATCCTAATAATGTATGTGTCTTGTAACACCTTTTAAAAGGATAAGCCTTGCCACCGCTGGAGGAAGATCAACATTTTACAATCCTACATTTTTTATTGCTTGATTATTTGAAAGAAATTTGTATGAATATGTCAAGAAAACATAATATGACTATATTATAACGTATAAGAAAATAAATAATGTGATTGGCCAGATTTTGTCCTCATTTTGATATATCCGAAATGCAGTACATCTAATTTATTCATTGAAAGAATTATACACCCACAAAATTACTTTGTTTTCATGTCAACATGAATGGTTTTTAAATAAAAACATTATGAACTTCATACTGGCATTTTTTTTTAATTAAATATCTCCTAATAAAATAATAGTATTAAAATATTACTTTTTGCCGATAGGTATATATTTTCAATTTGGTTAAAAAAATAACTACCAGGAGAAGAAATTTAACAAAAAAAATTTGACTTACTAACAATATTTTCCCACTTTGATGTCCAGGAATGTCTGTATCCAAAGTTATTATACACCTAATATTATAATCAGTTTTGATGTGCTTTAAACACTGAATATAATCAATATTTGATTACAATATGTTTTATAGCTTTTTCATTGGCCGGTGACTTAAAAGAACCTTAAGTTGCAGAATCACACCTTAAGTAAAAGTAATGTAACTACAGAATATCCCCCACACAAATACAGTCCAATTTTTTACAGGAAGGGCCTCTTAAAAATACAAACTTTTTTGTGGCCAACATTGATAACATTTTACTATATTATTATTGTAGGTATAGATATTTTTTATCAGTGACCTTGATAGTTGTGGATCACATGACTTGATATATGAATACATTAAGCTAGTTATTATAACTTTTCTAGCTATAATAAGGCTCTCTATATGAAAATTTAAGTAAATTAGAACATTAGCACTTTAACTATGGAATAAAATCTCGATTCTTTTGCTTAAAGTAACATTTTTTCTTCAACCAAGTTAAAAGTAAACTAATTACAGTATAAATAGCCCAAAATTAGTAAGTAAATATATTATTAAAGTGGCCTTATAGTATTTTTTAATACTAAATTATCCCCAACTGAAATAAGCGATAACTTTTTATTTATAGTTTTTAAAACAGCTTAGGAACAAAATAGCAATGCAAATGATATGTAGAAAAACAAAACAAAAAACTTATGCTTTTAATTTCTACATTTACAAAATATTAGCAAGAATTCAAGCTTGATGGTAAGTTTAGATGGTGAAAACAGACGTTTGGAAAACAAAAACAAAAAAACTCAAGCACAATTTTTACATTATTTTAGACACAAAGTTCATCAATGTAAGCAACTGTCAGATATTAAAGATGCAAAACATTGTTTAGAATAAAGTGTATACGTATACACTTTGAATAAGAATAATTTATAAGTTTAAAATATTGCTGTGACTTTAATTTTTTATTTTTTTTGCTTAGTAACATCCATTTCTAGAAATTGTACATTCAAAGCAAAACTAGAGAGATGACTTTGAACAAAACTAATTACAGTACTTAATTTAATAAGATTTTAGATTACAATTTAAACATTTAGTAACTAGCATGATTAAAATAAAAAAATGCAACATACAGCCTTATAGGAATGTCTTCCATCAATGATCAAGACAAAGGCATGGATATATTTTAGTACAAAATGATCAACTTGTATGTTTGGATCAAGATGATCATTGTGTACTTTCATTAACAATTTTTTTACTATTCATTGCTCAAGCTACAAGGATAGCTCTAAGTTTTGAATATTTTTTTTTTCTTGGCCATAAATGAACAAAATCACTTGAAATTTGGTGTGCATTATTATTGAACTTCCCCTATTTTAATAATGAAAAGAAGTTTCAGAATATTCTGCTGAATGCCATTCGAATGGAAAATGTTAAAATGGCATATGATAAGGAAGTACATTAGAAATAATGATCTGTCATTGAAATCATAGTGGCTAAAGTGGAAACGGGTTACAGAGAAGAAATCTGCACAGTGAACCTCACTGTGTATATCAAGCTTTGGCCTTTAAACCCAATAATATGCAACATAATGCTGCAATTATTCAGAAGGATTAATATTCAATAACTGCAATATTCTAAAGAATGTTTGTTGCTCAACAGAAACACAGAGCACAAGAGGCAAAGAAAGGATATTACTGTTGAGTTGCTGGCTCAATATGAGATGGTTGCAAATTACTTTCTTTCACAAATTATGAATGAAGATTAGACCACTTTGGGACAAAAACGAAACAGAAATGTATGCAATGGAATCACAAGACATTGCCACACTAGAAGAAGTTTAAGACAACCACTTTATAGGGTGTCCACTATTTTCTTGCTAAAAAATTCCCTGTGTTTTTCATAAGTAAACCCATTTCTTCAGGGAAATTAGATATAGGTATAGAGCAATACAATTAAATTTTTCATAAAATAGACCTAGTGTACTCTACGACTTTGAAACCTGCATAGCGAGGAAGACCAACCGAGGCAAGCTCGACATCTATGAGAGGAGGTTGATGCAGCAAATACTCGGGCCCATCGAAGAGAGTGGAGAATGGAGACAGAGTACAAATGAAGAAGTCTACAGTGCAATAGATGGGTGCAAAATCAAGAACATCTTGAGAAGCCAGTAGGCTGGTCATGTGGCAAACCTGAGGAGATGTAATGCCCAGAGCAGTGATGGAAGGAATACCGAGAAAAACGCAATCCCTTGGAAGACCTTGACTGTTGTGGCGGGATGAGGTGGAAAAAGACCTAACCCAGCTGGGGGTAGTCAGACATTAGAGGAGTGAGGGATTAAATTGACCTAGATGGAGGCAGCGCGCGATCATCAGGGTCTATAATCGCTGAATTATTAATAATATAATAATAAAATTGATTGGTGTAAAGTCATTTCAGATTTAACTTCGAGCTTAGTAACAGCTGCATATATTTTCCCATCAATGTTTCAGGGATGATGGGTATGGACAAAAGTAGATTCAAAGGCATATATTTGTAGCTTTTTGTTCTAAAATACTTCATACCATTTGTGATCAAGTCTAGGAATTTTGATGGGGTTATTAGGGAAGTGAAGACATGGCTCTAACGCACACAACAAGGAAAACACACCCTTCCTTGTTTTAACGTGTTGGAAAGATGTAGAAAAATACAAACGCTATGATGAAAAATAGGGCTTTGAAATAAGGTTCCTACACCAAATTTAGGTGTCTTCAATCACTTTTTGATCGAGAACAATAATGTTGCAAAACTTATTTAATGTTCCTTTAGTTTTGATCATATAAGTTAATAAAAAAAAGTTTCACATTAACTTAATTACTTCAGTAATGTGTCTAGCAAATATAGTAAATTTGGGATTAAGTATAGATAAGATGGAAGACACACGCTCTTATATATTAAAACATTCCGTGTGTGATACATACACATTTATATATGGCACTGATTTTGCAAATGAAGAGTGAATATATCAAGGAAGCTAATGGAATTGAATGTGAAAGCTACAGAACATGTTTTTTTATCTTTCATAATAAGTACATTCACTTCTCTAACAATACAATGCAAGCAAAGCAATTTATTGACTAGACTAAAACCATAACTACAATTCAAAGCACAATATTTGTGTTCTGTGAAAATGATTGGAAATACAAGAAAAATAAATAATAAGCTCAAAACCATTCAAGTTGTCTTGTCAGTATTAAAAAAAACTCTTGTATCTGTAAGCTGTTCTTTCAGTGGCACATCCAGAAATTTATTTAGAGGGATATATAATACATTGATTATATTATGCAAATTGAAATTTTAGAGCCAATTTTGATGTGTATAGATAGCTTTTGAATACAAAGTCGTAAGCCTGGTTTCAAAATGTAGACTATGATTTTTGACATGTCTTTATTGTTGCACATGTTTTAAAACTATCTGTGGTCTTCAAGGTGTCAAATGCACCACCCCTTATTCCACTGGGGACAGCCCTGCTTTCTTTGGTAAATCCAATACTTTCACAAAAATCAACACATACACATGATCAAAAACCAATTTACTTGTACTCTATAATTACTGCTAGATCAATAAAAGTACAAATTATATACCGGTAAAGATACTAATATACTGATAACTAATATAAGATTTATCCATTTTGGAATACACATAAAACATAGACTTTTGGCGGATGCACAACACATTGAGCTGATTGAGAAGGACATTCACCTTTTTGTTTATGGTAGAGGCCGTACTTGTTATGATAGTTAACAATTAACTATAATAAATTGGTTTACCTTCCAATGTAAATCTTGTTAATCTTCATTAAAAATACTTTTTTTTTGTATGTAACTTTTTTTCTCTCTAATTTTTTTGGATGGTTTACAGCAAAACAATACGTACCTTGGAAATGTTCTAGATGATTAATATATATCAATTAAATGTTGCTACACTATTATTTAATTTAATTTTGAACATATCTAATATCGTGTTTTACTAAAATACAGTGAAAAATTATCGTGGGTAGTTACTGACCATTGTTAGTAAAAATACTTTATCTCAAAATATCACTCAAATTGTCTTATTATAATAGCTATCACAACTAAAAAGGCAATGAGTAATTAGCTGATTAATATGTGTGTAGTTGGCAGGGATTGACCAGTATGGTTTTGATTATTAGAGTGAAAATAAGGAATAGCTGTAAAAATAATTAAGATAGCATATTTGTATTTATTATTGATGATTCAATGGTGTATAAGTAGAAACATAGGAATGTTAATATTACTAGTCTGATATATCAAGCTCAAATTGAAAATAAGCAAAATGTTCACACCGAAATTTGTTTGGATACATTGTTTCAACTGATGATTATGTGTAAGATAACGTGTGAATATTTCAAATTAGATTTCTCCCTCACATTGTGTTGAACCTTAGAGGGGTGAGGGTAGTTTTTTTCTAAGTAGATGCATTATAATTTTCCTGGCGAGAGGATGATAAGAAATAATGTAGAAAAACTTCCACCAGTGCATCTGAACTGCAAATGAATCCTACTCTTATGTTTTTTTTTACTATATATTCTATAATTGTTATGTTCAACACCGAGGTTATTAATGGCTTAATTTTAAGGAAAGACAAGGAAGACAATTTTAAATAAAATGCAATACATATTAGCACGAAAAGGGAATAATATAACCACACCACAGTGATAAATCAAATGTGGGAATCCCCACCGGGCCAAGAATTTAATGAAAGCAGTCACACTGTGCTCATTCCCAATATGGTGCACTTATAGTATAGCATCATGGTGTAACAAGCTAGAGTAAATGATGTATACATTTGGTCTAAACTCCGCTCATATAGTTTGGGAAAAACATTTGTCATTCTGTTATCTTAAAAAAATAAATTCGATTTTATGCCCACATTATAATCTATGTTAAACTGTGCTCCAAATATCCAAAATAATAATAATCTAACAGCACTAATAAGCTTCAGAAGCAAACAATCAAAACAATAAGGCTACAGAAGTTGAGTGGGTGAACTCACCAAATGAACTGTAAGGGAAGACATGCTGCTGCATCCTAGGGATTGGCGGGAGTAAATCTCGAGCCGGATGATTTTTTATAGATGTGCTTTGCTTCTCAAACATCATTCTCGGTGAAGCCATGCTATTTTGAATACTTCTATCATTTGAGACTTTGTTTATGTAAAGTAAGTGGGCGTGTGGGATCTTTCCCTTTTGTTTTATACACTTGATATTGAGGAATAGGGAAGTCAAAATTTTCTTGCATAGGTTTTGGCATGTCACTCAATATTTCTGGCAATTTTGTCTCAGAATTCAATGCAATTTTTTGGGGAGAATGCTCGAATCTGGCAATTTTTTCAGGGAAAAAACCTTGCTGCGACTGATTTGTTTGACCTGGTAGTAGCTTATTAAAATATTTAACGGGATCATATAATGGTGCTGGTGTCTCGGTTTCTTGTTTTGCCGAAGAGAATGATGAAGTTTTGTGATAATACTGCTCCGACCTCCAGCATAGTATATCGCATGTGTTAACCCTCTCAAGTGTGGATTGAGTGGTTTTCTCTGGATGTTCATCCCAGCATAGCACCTTACATTCCATAGCGGAGCTCTGACTTCCTGCAGTTTCCATGTTGATGCTTGAGTGAGATATAATCGCTGATTTAAAGTCGAAAGTTGTATCAAGCAAAGATTTCCTGGAAACAATTTCTTGAGAAGCTTCTTGAGACATGTCATGCTCATCGCTTTGAAGTATTTTAGCTAGAAAAGATTTCTTAGTGACTAAAGAAAGGTCATTGCTAGGAAGTGTTTTGGTTGGTGAAATGTTTGAGGGATATTTTTTCGCTTGAGTATCACTGGTGTATGAAATGGAATTAATATTTGAGCTAGGGCCAAGCAAAATATCTGGCCAAGGAAAAATATCAATAGCAAAACAATCCATGCGTTCATCTTGAGAAATTTTATCAGATAAAATACTTTGTATAGAGTTTACATAGGATTTAGTTGTTTCTTTAACACTTGGTGTAGTTTTTGCACTCAAATGTGCTTGTGTGTCAGCGTCTTTAAATAACATAAGTTCTTTTGGGTATTTCAAAACTGTCTGGCTTTCTTTATCAATAAATTCCTCTTTAGTATAGTTCATCTGGGTGATTTCTTTTTCTTTTTCAGTATCCACAATAACTGTCACTGGTTCTTGGTTGACTTTACATTCAGGAACATGTCTTTGTTCAACATCATCTAGTTCCTCGGCTTTATCCTCATCAAATTGAATATCAGCCTTATTTACTAGTTTTATGATAATGTTTTTTGGAGTCATTGTCTCTGTGCCAGCCAACTTAATTTTGATTTGCGTATTCACTTCAAATTTTTCAAAATTGGGAGCAGCCCTCTTCAAATCTAGTAAAGATCCTTTATCTGCTTTTTTGACATATTTTACAACCGGTTCTTTAAATTTATTTAGATCTTCCGCTTCAGTGGGCCCAACAATTTCTTGGGCTTTCTTAGCACTTATTTCTGGTACTGTCTTATCTTTAGAATAAATTATTTCTGGTACTGTCTTTTCTCTAGAATCAATTATTTCTGGTACTGTCTTTTCTCTAGAATCAATTATTTTTGGTACTGTTTTTTCTCTATAATCAATTATTTCTGGTATTGTTTTTTCTCTAGAATCAATTATTTCTGGTATTGTTTTTTCTCTAGAATCAATAATTTCTGGTATTGTTTTTTCTCTAGAATCAATTATTTCTGGTATTGTTTTTTCTCTAGAATCAATTATTTCTGGTATTGTTTTTTCTCTAGAATCAATTATTTCTGGTACTGTTTTTTCTTTAGAATAAATTATTTCTGGAATGTTCTCATCTTTAAAGTCAATTATTTCTAGTACTTTATTTTCTTTGCTCACAACCCTTTTTGGAACTTCTGAAATTTCTTGGCCACCTTCAATGCCCTTATTCTTAGCATAAGTCACTTCTACTATCTCTGATACTCTCTCTGGCTTCTCTATGATCATTTGAGGGATTACTTCCTTTGAATCAATATCAAGCTGTTCCAGCACCAAATGAAGTAGTTTTTGTGCAATATCTTGAGAAATATCTTCAGTCTGCCCACCTATATCTTTTTCCTTAACAATTTCATTTTTCTTGTGAGCAGAACTTTTCTCGATAATTTCTAACAAAATTGATTTTGTTATATAAACACAATCTGTTTCAATGGGAGTATCATTAGATACTTCTTGATTATTTTTTGTGGCATCAGGTTTTAATATACTGCTAGAACTTTCAGTTTTGAACTGTTCAACTGGCTCAGCTGTAGTTAGTTTGTCTGAGTCCTTGACTACTTTAACTTCTTCCTGAACAATTCCAATGCCTTTGAAAAGTTCCAGAAGAATATGCCTTGTAAAATCTTCAGGTCCTTCCGATTTAGTATATGCTACAGATATCTCTTTTGGGTCACCCTTAGGGGATTCATCTGAAGGAATGTTGTCAACCATAGTCGGCTTAGTAGTTTCCGAAGTATCTGCTTCTGATAAAGCTAGTTCTATTACTTCCTCCTCTTCACTTTCTTTATCTAGTGTTTCCACAATTAGTTTCGAATCTATTTTAACTTTTTCTTCAGAATCTTTTTCCACAACTAACAATTCTGTACGTGTTTCAATATTCAATTGCTTGCCTGAATCTTTTTTATTTAACTCATTTTCATCCAAATGTTCCATGCCTTTTAATTTTTCTTTCTTTTCTTTATCATCATCTTTTTTCATTTCTAATATTTCTCTTTCAACATTTGTTTTTATCTCTGATAAATCCTCTGAGGTTTTCTCAAGGAGCTCATCAGAAACAATGTTGGATTCCCCATTTTCTATTGTTTTTGCTTCTTCAAAGTTTTCAATTTCTTTTATGTCTTCTTCAAGATTTTCTAAATCTTCTTCTAATTCTTCTCTTACTTCCTCAACCTGTTCATAATATTCTTCTTGTTTTAATTCCGTCTCCTTTAAATAATTTCCTTCACCCTCAACTAAACTAACAGACTTTTCTTCAAAAATTGTATGCCTATCCACTTTATCAATATCTTGTTTAGTAACATCATCATCATCTTTTACTTTATCTATATCTTCTTTTAGTTTAGTAAAATCGTTTATTAATATTCCGCCATATTTCTTAGAAATATCATCAACCAAATTTAAAATCTTATGTTTTGATGCAGAATAAAAATCGAGATCTTTTATTTTATAATCAATAGCTTGGGCTATTTTGTTTGCCTCTTCACTTGATGAAACCTCAACCAATGAGTCGATTGATGATTCTGTTTCATCTCTTCCATCCCCATCCACAGAGATTTTTATCATATGTAACTTGTTTAGAACAAATGACAGAATGTCTTTAGTAATGTCAATTGACTCAAAAATGTCTTTTGAGTCTGTTTTAGTTATCTGAATTACATCATCTTTAAAAACGCCTTTTGAACTATGGCTACTTTCTTCAACTTCTCTTGAATCATCAGCCTCATCCTCATACTCATCCTCATCTGAATATGAATCTATATCGGACAATTCACTATCGGATTCTTCTGCCTCTGTTAAGCAATACACTTGCATATTAAACTACAAGTTCTATAGCCTTGGCTGGGGGGAAAAAATAAAATATTTTGCATTTTTTCAAAGCTACCTTATAATGTGTATTTGATAAGAAATTAATAAATGTAGTTAATATGCTAATCAATGTCAATTAGAGTAAATTTATAAATAATATTATGTTAAATTAGTTCCAGAAAATTTAGTTGAAATTTTCAAAGGGTAGGGTACAGAAATTTATTTTTTCAACAAATGTATAAGGAAAGGAAGTTGCAAAGAACTTTATTTATACTATTGTATATTGTTATGAAAATAAAGGGTAGTTTGACAGTTCTGAGGAATGTAACGTTTTTATATCTGATATCATATCATTATACTAAGACACACGTTAAGACATGTTTCTTGATACCAGTAAATTTTTCAACTTTAACCCTGAAAAACAAATTTAATATGCAATATATTCTTAATCACATCAATAACCCCGCCCTCCCCCCTCTACCCCCTAAAAATACCATGTTGACAACTTAAATATATTTTAAGAAAATGTCTTGGGAGACCAATATGAATACTTTTTTAAATTTACTTAATATAAGTTCATAATAAAACTATAAAATAATTAAACCAAGCTGTTCTTGAGGAAATCTAAGTAAATTGGTTGAAAGAGTGTGTGTGACACCTTAGCTCATTCGGTAGTATGTTTGTCTACTGAGTTAAGTGTCTTGGATTCGATTCCCAGTATGGTAGGAAAATTTATCATATATGAAATGTGGGGTTTCCCATTTCACAGTGATTAATAAACGGCCAAGAGCTGTATGTAGTATCTGTTCCATATTTAGGTTAGTTTATAAGACGTATGATGATTTCAGTTGGTTCAGAAAGTGCACGTTAAATATCTCAAATAAATGGAAAAATGAAAGAAAGTTGGAATATATATAATAGTTCAAAAGTTATAATAAGAATGAAAAATGTGGAAACACACATATACAGTTAATAATTGAATTTATTTAGCTAGTTTACGTTGTTTCTAGTGAATATGTCCTAAGCCTGAAATACAAACAATACAGACACATATTAAATACAGTAAGCTTCCGACCATCTGCAGATGAATTATCCACTTTGCGGCTTAACCCCGGCATCACCTACAGCAAGGGATATGTTTTTGAAAAACGCCACATTGATGGTGAATACCTAATTATTGTTGTACTCAATAAATTCGTAGGGAAGATATGATGGCCAGAGAGGCCAAAAGTTTATGTGGGCTGTGAAGGGGGTGGGGGGAGACCTTTCAGGGTTGTACCGCTTCTATCTGACAAGCTAATGCTACGGAAAATATGTAGCGAGATAAGGGAAAAGGAAGCAGCTGCAATGAAGCAGAGGACTAATACAAACTTTTTAAATTATCTTAGTGCGTGAAATATAATGATGTGTTCATAGACGCAATCAAGATAGTAGCACATTTAATTCAAACTAGTACTCAACAATCTCTTGTTTTACTAAATATATGGATTATCCGCCATTTTGGGTTATCCCCTCCATTACCACGGATAATCGGGAGTTACTGTATACTCGAATTTGTTTTGAATACTTTCAAGACTCATGTTTGAATTTAAAGTAATATTTTCAGGTTTGAGTCGAATTGAAGAAATAGTAAATAGTAACTTCTGATGGCTGTAATTACAAAAGCCATCAACTAGGATAAGTCATGAAACTTTCATCCCAGATGATGGCCATATTTGCTACAACCAAAATGTCAGAAGTCATTATTTCTTCAACACTGCTTAAACCTAACAGTTTTAATGAAAATATACCCACACAATTTATTAACATAAGTGGAGAACCTATCTTGTTTACCAAGTTTGGCTGAAAACCATTCAGTTCGAGTTAAAGTGTTTTTTTGTTTGTTTTGTTTTTTAACTATTTACTACAAACTTTTATTTTGTTAGTTGCCCACACATTTCAAAATTTGATAAATTTTTTAAAGTATAGATTAATTTTTCATTCCACTCTCGGCTTGGGCTAGTACCCAAGCTGCAGGGACAAAACTATCATATGTCCATTAGGTCCTAGAGGAAGATTATATAAATTTACTATTGTGGCATTAGAAATATAAACACAAGAAATAATGTTAAGGGCTAAGGTATTTACCAGGTTTGTTTGAAATTTATAAATTAGTTTAAAAGTTATAAGATAAGGAACTAAATATATGCTAAATAACAATAATTATGATTACTAGGTAACAGTGAAAGAAGATACTTGTAGGAAAGAGGGATGCAAACAAACAAAGCAACAAAGACAATAAGGCCAGTCTAGACTATTGTGAGAGTAGCACATTAGACCATGCTGTCACCGAGGCTGGCTCCATGCTAGCTGACCCTTAAGAGGGATGAGATATTGCCTAAATAACATTTCAATTATTCCATGAAAAATAACAATATAAGACTATCAAGCTTTCTAGTTAATATTCTGAAAAATGACAACTGGACACAAGAATTGAACCCATATTTTAAGGAAAAGCCTGTGCTGGACATGCGTAAATCATCAGCTACATATGAGTGATTAATATTAAGATCGCAAGATATCATATAACGCATCCACATTCAACTCGGAGGGCTTTATTCTCCCAATAGTACATTAATTGTACAAATGTGCATATCATGATAGATTAAAATATAGCCACTTCACTTTATTTGTTAAATACAGTTATAAACAAATCTAGATATCACTTTTAAATTGACAATTTGTACCTGGACACAGAAATCAAATGTTGTGTCCTGGTGTCATTTTTCAATTTAGGAAATTTAGATGTGTTTATAAGCGTACTTAACAACTATAATGGTTTGGCTACTTAATCCACCATGTATGTTTTAATATTTCCATTATTATATTAAAAACCAAAGACTAAATGCATAAAAAGAATTAGTTATAAAAATTCAGAATTTGAAGCATTAAATTACAATTATTTTTTTTAGCAATGCATATTACTACTCATTTTAGTTTTATGCCTATGTAATAAATACTTAAATGTGTTAGGGATGAGAAAGGTTGAATTTATAGGAAGTGTACAAACATTTGCATGGGGGGAGAGTGTAGTAAACCATCTGGGGAAAACCACCCTCTGTACACTCGACCGTGATCAAACACCGATCTCGCCGTCAACAGCTGTCTAGTTTATTGCGAGAGTATCTCTTTAGACCATACAGCCACCAAAGCAGATTACAAACATAGTTCACAAATAGCATAAGTATTACTGAAATATGGTCAATTAATTCCCTGTTTAAATCATTGTGATGAAAACGTTTTCATATATGGCTAGTGAAATAAATGAACAGAATTCAATAACATCTCTCATTGCAGTATGAAGTAGCATTCATACCAAATATTTTCTAAAACGCCTAAAAAGCTTTAAGCTTTACAAAAAAAAAAGTCAAAGCTGCTACTTATTTGCACACAGTTCATGACAATAGTGTGGCCTTTGTCTAAATAGTGATATTGGATTATTATTGGTGTGTTCAATGAATTTATAGTTAATCCTTTTGTTAGTTAGTACATTTAACACATGGATTAGTAATGGTATAATCTAAGGGTTTGGGATGTGGAGGATAGAGAGAGAAAAATAGGGATTTTTAGAGATGGGGGGAGGGGGGAGAAGACATCCTTAAGACACTGCCGATAATCAAACCCAGCTCCCCCCTTCATTGGCAAACCAGAACAAAATCGACAACTTAACCTACATACAGAAGACCAATTCTGTTCTAGCTTAGGAGTGGAGGATCTGTCTCAGTAAGGTCAGATATACTGTTAACAATGCAATATATCTTCTGGTATGGGCTAGTGCAAGTTGTAACTTTCATTGATCTGTCTCAGTCTGGTCAGATATAGTGTTTAATTGATTTGTATCAAGTCTCACTTATGAATGACGTATGAAAGTGGCAGAGGTATGAATGATATCAGTAATAACATTCAATATACAGCCAATCCCTATGATGAAACCTGTAATGATAATAATATTTAGCACCGTGTCTTACTATCCGTTCGGGTTATACACTTTAAGTACTAATTACGTTAATGGATTTAGGAATTGGGAAGGTTGAATTAGAGGAAGTGAACCCGCATTTGAAAAAAAAAAACAGTTCACCCAACCGAGATTCAAACCTCTATCTCCCCGTCCTCAGCAGCTGAGCTAGACACAACAAGCGTGTTAGCCAACTACACCACCAAGGCAAAACCTGTAATGAATTGTGTCCTTTGTGCGTGAGATAATTCTTACTTAAGGCCTATGTGGACAAATTAATGTTCTTAAGACAAGTAGTAGGGTAGTTTTTTTTAGCACCGGATCTTACATCGGGTTGTACGGGTTGTACTAATTAGAATAGTGGGTTAAAAATGAAGAGGTTGAATTTAGAGGAAGTGAGCCCACATTTATATGGAGAGAGAGACAGTGAAAAACCACTCTCTCTCGGTCATTGGCAGGCTAGTCTAGTGTAAGAGTGACGCCTTAGACCATGCAGCCACCAAAGCGGGTTAGTAAGGCAGTTTACATGTCTGATTATCTTTTATAGAAATCTTTTGTCAAGTACTAACATCCTCTCGCACTTTTCCACCTAAACTTCCCAAAGCCCTCGATGTGATTTTAACTCTTGTCAAAGTGTGTGTCACAATGTTACCAAATGTAAAAAAATACTCAAAACTATTCACGAAATATTGCTTACAAATTGAAAAAAAATGGGTGTGTGTACTTATGTACGCGCGTGAGAAGTTATACTTCTTTGGCATAATTAAAAAATAGTTTTTAATTGCATGCAAATAATTAATTACAATAAAATGATAAAAAGACTGGAAAAGGATAGTCAACACAGCCATTACACATTTCCGCATTTGTTTTACCCATCTTGAAAATTGGAATAGAAATTGAATAGTACCATTAATAGTCATCAAATCTAAACTAAAAGAATCTTAGATTGATGAATAAGATTTATTATAGAGAATTAGATATTAGAAACTAATAATAAATATTTAAAATTGAAAATTAATAATTTAATAATATATATATATATATAATTATTAAAAATAAAATTTAGAAAATAATAAATATATATGACATAATTTGTACTAAATATTATAAGATTCTTAATTTAAAATATTTATTATTGATTATTTAATATTTTAAAAGTAAATGAATAAATTTAATAATAAATTCAAAAATTGAATTTAAGTTTATTCATTTTTTAAATATTTATTATTTTCTTAATTTAATATTAACTTTTCATTTTTATCAAAAAGTTTTCATTAAATTTGTTCATTTATTTTTATAAATATTTATTATTTATTCAATTTAATAATAAATATTAAAAATTAATATTTTAATTTGATGTTCGATTTAAATTTTTATCACAAATTTTTTATTAAAGGTTTTTTTAATTTTATTTCTTTATTTTGTAAATATTAAATAACCAATAATAAATATTTAACAATAATAATTTAATAATATTTAGTATTAATTATGTTAAATAATAATATTTTAATTTATATCAATAAATAATACATACGGATAGTTAACCTCAATTATATTGGAGCACTTGAAAAAGTCTATAAGCACAATTTTTTTCACTAATATTTACGAATAGTAAATAATATTAATCAAAATATTCAATTTAAATCACTACTGAATATAATTTATTAGCACATATATAATTCGCACTTGTATGAAACTAAAACACGTGTTGTGAATGTAGAAACTAGAAACATGTGGATAAATATTATATATATGAAAACAGTGATCAGAGGCGACGAGCGTACCAACATGCGCGACTAACAGAGGTTCTATTTCTATTTTGTTGGTAGCTTTTTTTTTTCGAGACTTAATGAGCGGTTTAGCTTCAACCTGTTACTTCTGTGTTACAGTGATGAGCGCGCATCTTAAAATTTCACACTCATAATTTTTTCATAACGTGCCTAAAGAAGTATAACTTAAAAAAAAACTAGCATGTAGAAGATTAAAATATTTTGTTTAGTATAGTTTATGATATAAGTGTTTGTTTATATGCATAATATTACGAGTGATACCGATTTATTAATATTTTAGACCCTCAGCTAAATAACAAACAATTTGAGAACTATGTTGAGAGTGGCTTCTTTTCAAAATTAATAGTGATACTATTGGAGTAGGGATAAAGAGGTGATAATCCAGAAGGAGAGATGACAACTAGAAAAAATGAATTTCCCACAAAGTGAGACGAGTCTCAATAGGGGAAGGGAGATAAATAATATTTTCTCCGTGCAATAAGCATCAATGTAGGTTTTATCTCTTTGGGAGTTGTTTATAAACTTACAACAGTACATAAACCTTTGGTATTTATTTTTATTAACCGTCAAATATAAGGTTAAAAAAGGCTTAGTCTCATAGTCTATCTACCCTGTCTTTATGCTCCTGGTACCTGAGAACAACTGAAATATAAGGCATTGACAATGTGTCGAAAGCATGGGCTACATTTTAAGACCAGACTTATAACTTGTAACTTAAATGCTTCACCATTAAACCCATTAAAAGTGTCCCTTAAAATCAAATGGGGGGAAAAAAGAGTACTTAAATAATAGCTTATATACATTAAACAGTAAATTTCTGGGCTTGCCACTGTAATTTGAAGAATGTAAACAACACTCCTACAAGCACATTACTAAGGACAGACGTCACCCTGTCAACAATTCTACTAGAGAGAAAGGCAGCTCACCCTCTCTCGGGGTTATGCTGGCGTACTCCACCTCCTCCCAAGAATAATAACTCTGCAACTGCCGCAGAGGATCGGGGGCTCCGCGACTCTCCTCCTCGTAGTCCCAACACAGGAACTCACACGTGGATGCTGAAGGTAAGGGGGCAATTCCCACAGGCTCCTTGCTTTTCTTGACTACACCCAAGCGCTCCGCCCAGCACACAACGCGGCACCCGATTTCTGAGGAGATGCTTCTCAAAGATTCAAGGCTGCTCTTCGCCAACGATAACAAGGAACTTTTCGACTCAAGAGGTTCTTCTGCCCAGCAGAGGACTTTGCACTCAAAGTCTGACTGTACATCTTCCAAGGGGAAGTGGTCAGGTATAGGGGCAGTCATGAGTTCATCAATGAAAGCTTCATCCCAACACAAAATATGGCAATCCATGCTAGAGTTGATGCTATTTTGGAGTTTCAACAAGGGATGTTCTTTCGCTGATAGCACGTTGTCAACCTCCGATATGAGAGGAACAGGGGTAGGAGGGGGTGTTCGTGGCACTGTGGGTTCCGATAACTGCTTGTACTGAGGGAAGCAGTCTGTAAACATCCTCTCCTGTGACCCTAACTTCTCCTCTGGTAAGCTAGTATAAAAGGCTTCCTCAAGCTGCTCATCCGTGAATATAAAGTTATCTTTATATGTCTCCAAGATGCAATCACCATCATCCCCAAAATTCACATTTTCAGCTGACAATCTACGGTAAAGTTCTTCATGGGTGGAATCAATTCTTAAAACCTGTAAATTTTTCCTGTATTTTTAGGAACACATTCTGTTTCATGTTGCGAGCATGTCAATATCTTTTTGAACAAATGTTTCACATATCTACTTTTATATTATAAGGAAAACTGTTTTCATTGAAGATACTTATGAGAAAAATGAGTGAGAGAATGTCAAAATTGATCTTCGACTAAATATTTTTAGGTTTTGTATGCATGCATTTTTTGCATTATTTTCTTTCACAAATGTAAATATTTTTTTATTAATTTGTGCTATTATTTTATGTCTTTTAATACCTACCATAATAGAATATAGCAGTTTATTGTTTAACAATTTATAGTCAGCAATAAATTAACCAATACTATAGAGTAAAAAAATATATATCAGGTTAAAGATAATATAATATTAATTCTAAAAAGTTATATTTTTCTTTCACTAGTAAAACTTACATTAACTCTTTGTTAGATTGGGGTGTGGAAATAGTTGTGATTTAGTTAATGTACCTTATTGTTTGTAATGGGAAATCATTTCACACTAAATGTAAACAATTATTATTGAATTTAAAATTATGTAAGCAATGCTGAGTGATTTATGAAGGAATTTTAGATTTTAGAAAAACACCTTTAGCTATGTTTTCGAGAAAAATAGGTTAAACTATTTTAATTATTCATGTTTCCAGTTTATCCCACTTCCCTTTAGTTGTATACTAGAAAACCCACATGTGAAATTTTTCCTGTATTTAATATATATATATATATATATATTTGAGATTTAAGGACAAACATGCTAAGGTTAAAAAAGTTTTGTTTTCATAAACTAAGTTAAATAAGTTCAAATATCTTTTATCTTATGTTATTTTGGCTAAATTCTTTGAATTCTGATTTTAGTTTCTTTCCCTTTGGAATAATATGCAAAATGAGTTTGTGACACACACATTTTAATGTGTCAGAGTGAGATGAGGAGTGTCGCAAGTGAAACAAACATGACTAGAATCCATGCTACACCATAAATGTTTTTGAATTAAACATTAATAAAATAAATGCATCATTTTAAACAGTAAAGTTTTGTTTGTCTGACACATATTTAAATTAACTGATATATATAAAATCAACATAGGTTTATTTCATCCTAAATAAATGTTTATACAAAGAAAGTGGGAAACATCTTGTCAAAAGGCAAATTGCTATCTTATTTGCATGTGTGAACATTGAGAGTTTGGCATCAGCATGTCACAATAAATGTCTCTCACACTCTACTGCTCTTTACCTCAACAGTATCGAGATCTTCCCCTGCAGGAGATGGGGGAAGTTCCGCCACATCTATGACCACACTGATTTTTCTTGGCATTTTATTCGTCTCAGGAATCGAGCCGGGTTGGCCAACTTTGTGCAATGACTCGAGTTGGTCACTTTTGTAGAATGACTCAAGTTGGTCACTTTTGTAGAATGACTCGGGTTGGTCGCTTTTGTAGAATGACTCGGGTTGGTCGCTTTTGTAGAATGACTCGGGTTGGTCGCTTTTGTAGAATGATTCGGGTTGGCCTCTAGAAGGGATTAATTTTGGTCCAAAATTGTCATAGTCATGGTCTAATCCCCAGCACAAAATGTCACATTGTGATAGCTCTTGGAGAGTAAAACGAGACTTTTTTTCTAGCGTTTCATCCCAGCAGATAACCTTGCACCCTAAATCAGATGTCATGCTTCTCTTAGACTCACCATTGACTTTTGATGGCGAAGTGATGTAATGTTCAGGATAATTAAAAGGTACGGTACGTTGAACAGAATCTGTATATTTAGGTCTTAATGTGCCTTGTGGTGGTGAAGGAGCACTTTTAACTTGTTCTATCAATCGAATATCAGCAGGTGCAATGCTATCACCTTTTATAGGGTAATGCTCAGTTGATTTCAGTCTAAAAATAAAATCCCAGTCACGCAATGTATCCTTAACTTCAGAAGTTAAAGTAGGTAACAGAATTGGTCGAGGTATTGTAAAATCTGGAAAAACACATTCTTCGGAACCAAGTGTCTGATGTGACAGAGCAGAATAGAATGATTGCTCAATTTGAGAGTCGGTGAAATCGCACGGTTTGACATAAGGCTCCAATACACTCTTGCTGTTAGAACCAAAGTCGACGTCTTCTGCCGACACTCTAACATTGAAGTCTAAGTCTTCAGAAACAGGTACAGATTCTGGGATAGGGCTGGCAGGGGTGTCGTGAGTAGTTTCATAAATTATTGACTTGATACAAAACTCCTCATCAGCAAGACGAACCTACGATCATTACAAATACCTTCTAGGTTTAGCAGAGCAACATATTACATAATGTTTGAACACAAAGTTTATACAAAGAAAATAGTTACTAAATTAAATTTACTTTAAGAAATCTTGTTAAAAATTTTTCATGCTCATTGGAAGTGGACCTGAAAAGCGATGGCAAGCAATGTAATCAAGTTTTCTTGACAAGAGAAATTAAAAAAACAAAAACATATGTAATGATAAAAAATTTAAGAAGTTAACAAGTAAGGTTATAGTGTGATCCAATAAAATAATGTCACTTTTAAATTAATAAACACAATGTTTGTCATCAATAGTTTAAAGAAAGAAAATAATCAAAATTTAATTTAAAAATTAGTGTAAAGTTAAAACTTATATTTTACTTTCCAGGACTGATGATGACATAAACTTATCAAAGATCTAGCATCTATTAATTATTTTTTATTAATTGGTGAACAACATTATCATCATTATTATTACTATTATTTATAAAAAAATTTAAAAAACTAATATTTTCTCGAGTATTACATATTTTAAACTTTTTAACTTAAAACCATTTTTAAATCAAGTTTTGATTTTTTCCCCCTTTTAATTATTGACGACAAACATTTTATTTGTGAATTTAACAGTGACATTATTATTATCATTATTATTATTATTATTATTATTATTATTATTATTACTACTATTAGCACCACATCTTACTACCCGTTTGTGTTATACGCACTTACGCTAATGTGTAATGGTAGGGTGATTGTGAGATGAAATGAAAGACCTACAGTTTAACGTGTGATTCGAACCACGATGGAGACCTACCATTCAACACATTCCCAAGTTGTAATTAATACACGTCTTTTCAAAGGTGAAGGAAGGGATTGGCACTCATATAACTCTGTGCCAAGACCAAGGATTGAGCCCCAGACCCCCAACACAGGAAGTCCGACACCTTACCCCTAGACAGCCAGGTCACCCAGTTCAATATAGCTTTACTTGCTTACTACTTTGATTTCTATTGTAATGTTTTTTGTTTGTTTTTTTAATTTGACTTCTTGACAAACATCAAGAAAACTTGTATTCTAAAATTAATCATGAAGAGCGTCAATAGTATTGAAAATATGATGACAGCTTGACTTATTGTTGAGATAGCCCCAAAGAACATACTCTTAAATAAATAAAAAAATACTCAATTTGTTTACTTTATTTACAGTGATAGGCATCAGTCTTACTTTGAATGACAGCACTTCACTATATTGGAAACACGCCAGATAAGTTTGTTACCTTTAAGGGTAAGCGAAGGGTGCAAAAATGTCTACAAATAATGTACCAAAAGAACAACAAAAATAATTTTCTAATTAATTCCTATTGTGGAGAAGTTAGTTTTAAATATCAGTAAGAAATACAGTATTCCTAATATTTTCAATCTAACTCAATTTTATTATTTATTATTGTAATAATAATAATATTGTGCATCTGGATTAGAACAATAATTGTAGCCCAGTAGTAGAAAGATTAGCCAGTACTAATGTACCCATTGCCCAGGGGCTGCCCGAATGAACTAATTGCATATGCTTTCCTTGGAGGTTCTTTCGATGTCCTGATGAGATGAGGGTGATGGTGAGTATGAGGGTGCGAAACCAGTGGAAACGACTAAACCTAACTCAAGCCCAACTAACCAAACCCTGGTGACCGTTGGGGTAATTCCCTTTTTTGGGAAAAATACCCAAGGTACCAGCCGGGAATAGAGCCAGGGACCCTTAAGACTCTAAGCCAGGTGCACTGACCACTTCACCATGAGGGCGGTTATTAATAATAATAAAATTATATTTTATTTGGGGTTAGGTCACCTATAGAACAAGTTAACCCATTTTCAGTTTTTAATTTTTCACTGTATTTTAAGCAATAATAATTGTAATAATTATTATATTGTATTAAAAGTATAGGCTCAACATATTTAGTTTTGTATGCACATTAGCTTTATGGCTGCATTGTTTCTTATCATGTTTTTAATAAAAATTAAATTCTTCAATCATTAGTATTTAAAAATATAAATAATATTATGAGCCTTTACTTGAGTAATATTGAGAGCTAATTGGTTTCTCTATTGGTAGAAGAATTATGTACAAAATCTACATTAATAAATACAAAACTCTTCAAAAAAAATTTGTAGAAAGATGCTTACCCCTGGAGCAATTTCTTCAAGTAAAGATACATGTGGCTTCAAGGAACTACCCGGTCTTTCTTCTGTATCAAACTCAAGAGCACAAAATTTGTTTAAGTCACCGGCCGTATCTTTAGCCCTTACAGAGGATTCACTAAAGTCATGGTAGGCTTTTGTCTTACTTAGCGTACTTGTTGTTTTATAAGGGAACTGTGATGAACCTCTTGGTGCTGGAGATTTACATTTTGAGCTCATGGCACTCATCCCTTTAAATTCTTCCTCGGTAGTGTAAAAATGGGGACCCACATCGATGTTGAAACAGTCCAGACGTTCATCTTGCGGGATGGCTTGATCTTCGTCATCGACGGTGACAGGATGATGGGGACCCACGTTGATTTGGAAACAGTCTAAACGCTCGTCTTGAAGAAAAGTTTCATCCTCATCAAGTGGAGCGGTTTTCAATGAAGATGCAGGAGCCTGGTAGGAACACGGCTCGATAAAAACGAATATTCCAAATGCTGGAAACTTTTTTGTGTGGGTGAAAAATGAAGCTAGATGATATTTTGTATAAGAACTTTGTTCATGTTCCACAGAAAGCATCTATAGATATGGTACAACTGTGAAGGTTAATGTATTCTAGATTAAAATATTTAATATAATTTGTCTCCCCGACTAGGTATTTGAATGAAGATAGTTACTAAGTGGAAGGATTATAGTTAATACAGAATTATCATTCATTGAAGGCTTACTAATTAAGTAACTAAGAAATATTATTATTTAATATTATGAATAGTCAACAGGGCAGTAGGTAGGATTTTTGTGAAGTGGGTAGGGGGTCAATAATCAATTTTTTTTATGATTAGGTATAATTGACTAGTTAACGATATAATAACCTAATATTGTGAAATAGTTATGGTGACAAAATATTAGTGAGATGTTTTCTTAGAAATAAAAAATGTAAGCACAAAAAAAATCCACACAATCATTTCGTATTTAAAGAAAATCAAGAAATGTTCTGACAATTTTAACTCAAAAGAGTTTTAGGAAAATAATGGCTCATGATAATTGCAAATATAAATTAAATTTCACAAAATGATCTACAATTTTATTTGCACTTATAGAAAGGTCTCGATGAATGTTGAAAGCTGCAAGGTCATTCAATCAATTTTCGGACATGCTATTCCGAAGGTTAAGTTTTTATTCTCCGTAGTGTTGAAAATGAACATTCATCAATAGGGATCATCAATGGAAGCATAGCTAGAATCCGCAAAATTTAATATACACCTGGGAGTATACCTGTATTGCATGCTTGGAGTGCTTGCACCACATCGAACATGTATTTGTCTTCAGCTGCCAATCGTTTCCTCCACATTGTGACATTTTACTCATACAATAATGTGGAAGCATTTGCATCCACCAGTCTATTCCTCTTTCCCATCAATACTTCTCCCTCCCACTCTTCTTTAATAATTCGTAAAATTCAATCATATACTTGTTTGAGACACATACTGTTTCATCCACCACCCTTTCATCCTTTTTTATTGGAG
>CABFVZ010000969.1:215393-248689 GCA_902151445.1 Timema monikensis
GGGGGGGGATGCGAAAAGTTGACAGAATCGGTTCGTGTTTAGTGAAGCGATCTTGAATGTGTGTGCTGAATAATTCAATGAATGGGATGAACATTGAAATCCTATAGTAGTCAGTGGCTACATCAATTGATACATTCTCAGGTTGTGTTTATCTACCAAAGCAAGGTAGAGCTCGTATTTCAATGTCTATCTCTTTACAAACCTTATGAACACTTGAAAGTATTTGTTCAAACTCTTTCTCAGCATTGTCCCTCATGACACACTGTTATTTTTTATTTTTTTATTTGGCTAAAGATACGACCTCTGCTGGATTCAAATCCATAGTTTGTAGAATCCCACTAAATGGCAAAACTATAGAGTGAGAGAGCACAACTTTGCAATCTATTTAAATTCAGATGTTTTGCTGTCACTTAGCAGTTGAAATGCAGTGGATGCAGTTTTGGAAAAGGGGGTGGGGGGATATGAAGAATCCCTTATGGAAGGGGTAATAGGACTCTAGGAGCAGGACAGAAATTCTCGCTAGCATCACTCAACCATTCATGACGCATCAATACCAACAACATCAGGGAATAAATTATTAAGTAGGAGTCCTACAAATATCGCTTCTCACTGGACTCTACTACTGGAACTGTTTTTATTCTCGTCTCATTATTATGATATTGTTTTTATCTAGTCTACATTTAATTCTAAATGGGAGAGTTTTTAATCACCAAAACACCACCAGTAAGTTAGGCCCTGATAGTCAACCCAAGCTTTTGTACAAAAGTTTGTTTAATATTACAAAAGAGAAACATTAACTCTATTTAAACTGTATATATAACAATTATATCTCCGAGGGAAAACTCTTTTCGCTTATTTGAGGTATAGTTTGCAATATATATTTGAAAGAAGGTAGAGGAAAGGTGTATAAAGAACATATAAAAGGGAACAAGCACATTTTGTTTGTTTATGTTTTTTTATCCACCTTTCCTGTACCTTCTTCCAAATATATTATTTAAATGGTACACATTGTAAATCATATTAATGGCATTTAAAGTGTGAATGAGTTATATCTCAAGAGTTTGAACAAACCATAAGATAATATAAAGCAAGCACCAGTTCAAATGTCAAACAGGAACTCTATAAACTATATATTTACTTTAATAAACACAATTTACATTTTTTTTGTACTTTCAAAGAACATTTTCTGGTCTCTATTTCATGTCTCGATACTTCTTTTATATTCTCATCTCGAATTGAAAAAATGGTTCTTGCACATTCCTATAAAAATTAAGTTTTTAGAAATCAAATTGATTATACATTTAATTTGACTTATGAATCAAGAGGTTTCTATCCACAGTGTGGGCGAGTTATTATATTATATATCTAAACAATGTAGTAGCGATTGATAACTTACCTGTAACTCCTTGTCCCCGCTTATACCCTGGGGACCAGAGACGCTCGAGATGACTGGTGCAGGTGTTCTCATTTGTTGAAATGTTGTGGACATCGGCAATGTTTCTATTTTAGAGGTAGGTACTAATGGGGGGCAGTAGCAGGTTCTTGGGGCACCAATTGTTTTTTTATAGTCTTGAAAGTTTGGAGAACTGAGAGGTTCTCCAGTTATATCTGGAATTCTTGGAGGTTGAAGTGAACTCACAGAAACATCTGGAGGTTTAAATGTGGGAAGTGAAGTGACCCCAATTCCTTGAAACGTGACACGATCTTCTTGAGATTTCAAACCGACCAATGGAGAAACTCCCCTTTCTTGGGATTTCATAGTAGCAGGTAGAGCAACTCCACTTAGTTTAAGTGGTGCTGACGTCGGCTTTGAGAATCCAGTAGTATCTTGAATTTTATGAGGGGAGGTTGTTGGTATACCACCATCTCGAGATTTTAAAGCTGTGACTCCACCATCAATTGACTTCGGAGTTGAATCTTTGTAATTTAAAGGACTAGCGCTAAGCATTTGTTCCAAAGGTTCTTTCAGCCTAGTGTCTGCATCACTTTCCTGTAACAATTAAAACATAATCGGGAACACTTTATATGGTGAAATTTATTTGAAATAAAGTGCACTAAGGATACTAAAAATATAATGTAATTAAAAAATATAGTAAAACTGTAGAAAACGAAGCTAAAAATAAACTTATAAAACACCAACACTCAGATATAGATATATATAGTGTTAGCACTGCGTCTTACTACCTATATTTGAGCTATACACTTAGTACTAACTATGATAACGGTTTTATGGAACAGGGAGGTTATATTTTAGAAGAAATGTACCCGTATTTCTGTGGCGCGAAAGTGGAAAATCAGTTTGGAAAAACCAACCTCAATACACCCAAACGAGATTAAAACCTCGATCTACCCATCATCGGCGGTCTGTTTTACTGTGGGAGTAGCGCATTAGACCATGCGGCCACCGAAGCGGGTTCTGATATTTTGATGTCACATGACATCTTCCTTAGGAAACTAAGGGAGCCACCTTGCTAAGCGATAAATTTCCGTAGAGACATTCAGCATTAACACAATATTTACTTCTAAGATGTGTTATTTCAAATGTGGTCCACGCTAAAATAAAGTCAAAAGATTCCAGGATAGCTCTTTTTCCTTAACATAAATGAATGGGTGAAAAAATGACATTAACTCATTTTTAGCAACTTTTTAAGCATATTTTCAGGACTATTAGACTAAGCTCGATGAAAAAGGGCTCTAGATTTAACCTTCCTCTAGCAAATTTAGTATTTTTTCATAGGCTCATATCAGGACATTTTAAGATATTTGAGAACTAGCAGCAAGCTTTCCTCTTTTCCTCATGATAAGAAGTTTCATAGTTTTCTTTACCTTCTTTTTTATTACAAAGAGTTGGTGAAGGTAAAGGGTGAAAGGAAGTATAAGCTTAGACAGATTAGAGAAGTAGTTCCAGAAAACAACACAGACCATTGAACTTTTAAGCCATCTAATCTGATAGCGAATGATAATTTCTCGCTGACCAAGGCAGCTGCCTAAAGTATCAAACAATAACATTAAATAAATTTTAAAGGTCAACTCATCCCAAGAAAATGCCATGTTGCATCAAAATACTGTGTTGATTTAAGTTCATTTGTGTAATAGTGAACAAAATTTAGGAGTGTTGTATATTATAAATAAACTCTAAATTAGTATAAATTAAATATATGAAGTTATAAACAATAAACAAAGGAGCAAATATCTGTGTTAAATGTACATGTAAAAGTAGTGGTAAAATTAAAGTGTGATAATTTTATGGTAGTGAATTAAACCTAGTAGTATTATATGTTGTAAATCCTCTACAATTCAAACACTTTATTTTAGTGATATGGATTGAATCTGTAAATTGTATTCACCGTGAAAATTGACCGTTAAAAAAACCATACACCTCCCATTACAGGAGTGTATTGTCTCACTAAGAGTAGTAAATAATCTATCTACAAGTTACTACTACAATTTTTTTACCAATATTATTTTGGATGATATATTAAAGTGATAAAATTTGCATTATTTTGAAAAAAAGAAAGAATAGTGTTTGAAAGTTTATTATTATATATATATATATATATAAAAGGACCTGGCAGTCTAGGATTAAGGTGTCAGACTTCTTTGTTAGGGGCTTAAAGTTCAAATCTTGGTTCCGGCACAGATTTATTTGATTACCAAACCCTTCCTTCTCCTCTGGCAAAGTGTGTGCTTTCACTCTTTGTGAATATGTGGAATGTCAGTTCCCACCGTGGTTTGGAGCCCGCGTTAAACTGTAGGTCCCCTCCACTTTCCACTACCATCATTCTCACGTATCACACTATTGTCTGGGGATAATGGATCTCACCTTGATGGTGTCCCAACCTCATATGCCATGAGAGCAGAGGTAGGGTAAGATTGAATGGTCAGATCTAGATCATTACCCCCCTCCAAGTTTATGATATATTGGTTTGATACAGATTCTTAATAACATGATTAACTATTTCAGCACACTACCTCAGAATCAAGCAGCAATGAGACAATCTCCTCCTCCACACTAGTGGGAATAGCTGGAAATGCGGGAATCTGAAATGGTATGAAACACATTTGACTTACACGCACCAAGTAAAATATTTTGTTGAAAATAATTTACCTTTATTTTTGGAGTGAAAACTGTTCAAATAATATTCCTAAATGGGGAAGTTTTCATTGTACTTAGAGATGGGTCGAATCCCAATTTTGTTGGATCCAAACCTTCATTTTACCTGCAAGGTTCGAATCTGGTATCTGAATTAAAATCTTGATAAACAAGATGGACATAATAAAAAACAAAAATTCTCTTACCTGATCTACTTTTTAAACACAAAAACTGAATTAGAATAAATGCAAAAATATTGTACTGATATACAGATATATTATATAAATGATTTACTGATTTAAACACAGCACAGCCACTTGCCACTTCTCGAGACAAACTAACATTGAAATCAAATATTGTCAATAATTGTAAGCTCAAAGAAGAACTACGACATGTAACACGTGCAATTGTCTTTTGTGATAATTGACACCTCAGATTTTAGGAGCGGCTGCACGGTATATTAAAAACAAAAATAATAGCTTCGTGCTGTCAGATCAAAAGTCTTTCGACGAGCGCTCACCAACGATGCACCTGCACCAGAAACCAAAATTAAAGTGTACCGAAAATACTAAAGCAGAGGCATACGATAAATCATAAATTGTATATATCAATTTCAGAATAACATAAACCAATATAAAAAAGAGTTGCGTAAAGATTTTTAATTATTGAATGTTTCTTTGATTTCACTGCTTATACCGCCCTCTTACAGTGCCGCCTGATGCAACCACCTCTCTGTATCATAGTATGGCATGGCCCTGCCCACAGATACCTAGATGTTAGTTTAGTCCTATAATTATGATGGGCTAAGCTAGTATCAAAAGAGCTCTTAAGCCGGTAACTGACTAAGTGGAGATTTGTAATGTAATGCTCACGTTCCTGATTGGGCATGGCGAATGCTCACTTTTAATGTTCGTCTCGGCATTGGCCCGATTTTCTTTCATTTATAGGTTGAATGTCAAACCTACAAGTCGCAATTGCAACAATTTTTTTTTATGTAGTACAATGTTGTTGACCTTGAGAATTCCCTTCCTATATTGTTCAATAAAAAAATTAAGCGTTTTGTTGGTTTCACCCCATTTTATTCTGACACTTGCTGCAAAATAGTAATAGCACAAAATACATCTTTCCTCCAGTATTCAGTTTGATGACAGGATCAGTGTGCTAAGCTTGAACACCTGCACCGGCACTGACTTGTAATGTTACAATCAAAGGGGTTTGCGGAAAAACTGACTGTAGAGTGAAGCACGTTTTCATACATTGGGCGGCGACGCTAGCTGCTTGCTACACCGCACTGACTAGCATGTTATATTATACTGTTAAGTTAAAAGTAAGTCGCTACCTTAAGATAATATACTCTGAAATTTTTTCGAATCCTCTAATATCCTTAAAGATTCAAGGATCCAAAAGGCTCCATCCATATCTGTATTTAAAACATTTAGTGTGTGATTTGTGATTATTTATTAATTTCCTATGTAAATATAACAAAAGGTTGTGTGTGCCAAATGCATGGTTTTAATAAATATTGGATAAAGTATAGAGGAGAAAGGGTATGTATTTAACTGGAAATTGTTGATAAAGAAATTTAACATTTAAAACACAATAATTGTTGGGGTACTTCACAAGCAGAAAGCTCTTGTACTCACGCATGTACATACATGTAACGCTCCTCTGTATACATGCATACACACACGCAAATTCACTATATCCTACTATGGCCTCCCACAGTTAGGCGAATGTGAGAAGTGTTGGAACTCGAAATTTTCAGTTAAGAAGAGGAAGTTTTGAAACTTCAACTTGGCTTTGAAAATAACATCAATTTTGACTAAACTTCAGAAAAAAAACACCTGTTTCAACAATAACAAGGTTTTGCTAATAATATTATCTAAAACTAAAATACTCAGTTAAGGTTCAGTTATTGCCATTTTGAGCAGTTATTTACATTATAAATTAAATATGACCTTCTTCAGTGGCCAAATGATCTATGGTGTCACTCTCGTGCTAGACAAGACTGCCGTGACAGGGAGATTGGAATTTGAATCCCGGTTATGTGTACTGAGGTTGGTTTTCCCAAAATTGTTTGCCACTCTCCCTCCCAACAAATGCAAGCCCACTTCTTCTATAGTCAACCTTTCTCATCCTCATTGGTGTGATTAGTACATATGCCCGTATAACATAGGGTGACCAAACGTCGCGGAAATTCGGTATTGTTCCGGATTTTTCACAAGTATTCCCAGCATCCCAAAAAATAGTTTCAGGACGCTCAATTGTCCCGGATTTGCAATTTTTGCAAAGAATTTTACAACTACGTCACTAAAAACAAAAACACGCTAAAGAAATCTGTAAGCAGTGAAAAATATCCCTTCATCACAGGGAACACATCTTTTACCACAGCACCAGCATTCACAGCCACACAGTAATGTTAAGTGTATCTATACTGAACTAGATAGCTGTTGCCCGCAGCTTTGCTTGCGTGTAAGTTGATTATATACAAATACGAAAATATACATATGTATTTACAGATTAATTTAAAATATTATGTTATGTTGATGACCATAACTTGACCTCAGATCAAAAATAATGCAAGTCCGATACAAACTTTCAACCCATTTTTCATCCCTTATTAAATAAAATTTCCAAAATTTCTGAAACACGTATTTATTTGTTTTACGTCAATAACCGAAATACAAAATTTTGTTTATGTAACTTTCAAAATGACGGACTTTCATACATATTATCATCCCCTATATTGACCCCTTTGGGGTGGAATTTTCTAAAATCCTTTCTTAGTGGGTGCCTACATAACAAAATGAATATACAGTCCGAATTTCATGCTTGTAGCCTTGATAGTTTGCGCTCGGCGATGATGAATCAGTCAGTCAGTCAGTCAGGACATGTTATTTTATAAGTATAGATTATTTATGTGTATCTATTGCTATTCAATATTGTATTTTTTTTAGCGCCGCGTCTTACCACCGGTTTGGGTTCTACGCTTAAGTAGTAATTATAATAATGGGTTAGAAATTGGGAGGATTGAATGTAGAGGAAGTGAACCCGCATTTTCATGGGAGGGGTGGGGGGAAGAATGGAAAACCATTTAAGAAAAATCACCCCCAGTTCACCCGAGAGAACTAGAACCTCGATCTTCCCATCCTAGACAGTCTAGCTCTAAACGAAACTTGTGCATCAGCCAACTACACCACCGAGGCGGGTCACTATTGTCTTCTTGTGATTGATAATGATTACAACTAAGGCAAATCAATTACCGTAATTATTTTGTATCGCTCTATACAACATTTCAAACAGTTAATACCAATTTTGAATCGGATTGTTAAGAATTTTTTGTCCTGAATATATTATATTATGGTATGTTGTATTTAGGCCTAGGTTAGGACTAATAAAATTTTGATGAAACAAAACTAAAAAAATGTTGGTTAAAAAATTTTATATATTCACTCTCAAGGGACAATAAAAACACTTTAAAAAGCCAATTTTTAGGTCAAAATATCAAAAAATTCCCAGATTCCCCAGTGTCCTGGATCTATTCAACCACGATTTGGTCATCCAGTATAACCTGAAAAGGTAATAAGATGTGGCGCTAAAAAAAAGTCCTATAAATAAATCTGAAATGATTGAATTGCATATTGTGATATTAAATTTACTTATCAAATTAGAATGAAATATTACCCCAAAAATGTACATTAAACAACTTCTGAGTAATTTTAATGCATACAGTTATTGAAACAAGCACAACATAATTTTTTATTTCAATCATAAAACCAATACTTTAAAAATATTCAAACTTCTATTCAGCTTAGAGAATACTTTTATATTAAATTCCCCGCTTAAAATCATACTATTAGATTAATTGATATTTTCCAACAAATTTTGATTATTTTTCTCTATGTTTCAATTATGATATTAAAAAATAAAATTAAAAAAAATTAGCACTCTGTCTTACTATCCGTTTGGGTTATACACTTATGTCATAATTATTCATTACACTAATAGTTTTGGGGACTAAGGAGGTTATATTTAAAGGAAGTGTACCCACATTTGTGTGGCGGTAGAGTGGAAAACAATTTTTGAAAAACCTCCCTTATTTCGCCAGACTGAGATTCAAACTTAAATCTCCACATCATCGGCAGTCTAGTCGACTGTGAGAGTAACGAGTTAGACCATGCGGCCAGTGAGACGGGTCTGATCTAAACCAAAGAGAAGAATACAGATCACTTTATTTATTTGACATATTTAATATGCACTTTCTGAACTGGGTGATTATATCAGCACAAAAATTTCTGTGAACAAGAGTGAAAGGGCCTACCAATTTTGCCAGGAAAGGTATTTTTCCAGGAAAGGTATTTTCACATACCTTCAGTTATTTAACATCCCACAACCGACATGGGACTGACAGCTTTATTTCACCTCCAAAAGAAAGTTGTGTTACAGATTTTTACAGCTCAAGAAAAACCCGCCAACCCCAGATGGGTTTGAACCCATGAACAGCAGGTCCTGAGGTGACAAATTCACCCCAATGACCACCGAAGTCGAACAGAGATTACTAAAACTTATTCTTTACTTACTGTATTTTCAGGACATCCTTTAGTGGCTACAAGAGTGGTGAGTTGCTTCAACTTGCCAACTATTTCTTTGAGGGATGGGCCAATAATTCGAAAGCAGCTTTCACAATTCTGGAATAATACAGACATTAAAAATGAATCATCAAAGCACTAAGTTCATTAATGAAAATAAGTATTTCACATAGTTTCTGATAATTCAGTATGGATTGGAAAATCTAACCTTGACATGTAGGATGGCAGTGCTCAGCCTCCTGGTAATATTAGAGATTCCTGAAGAATCTTTCCTGACAGCATGTGTAATTTCCACTGCATCCTTGCACGCTTCAGGAAGAAACTTGCTTGATATTTGACCCATCACAAACTCCTGACCTCTATGCATTAAATAATTATCTTCTGGTGGTTTCGGGGCTTGATGCAACAATATTGGTAATGTTTCACTAGAGCTAGTTTGTAAGGCCTGTAACTCCTCCTCCTCCATAGCTACCTGTTTTCTCTCTTGACCCATGGTTTTAAGTTTATAATTCCCCAATGGATCCAATGTTTTTGATTGTTTTTCCATTCTCTCTCTTGCCGCAGGTTTATAATTCCACGATGGATCCAATGTTTGTGCTAGTTTCTCTGAAGCTACTTCTTTTTCCTCTCCAGCCGCAGATTCATAAGTCCATAATGGATCCAAAGTTTTTGATTGTTTGTCCAAAACTACTTCTTTTTCCTCCTCAGGTGCAGGTTTGTTAGCCCACAATGGATCCAAAGTTTGTGATTTGATCCCAGCAGCCATCACGCTTCTCTCTGTCTTAATAGCTTTTCCATCACTGTCAACAAAAACTTTGTCTCCCTCAGTGTCAATGTAAAATAATTGGCCATGCTCATCAATGGAGAGTCGACGCACCTTGATGCCAGATTGATAAGAAATGTCAGGATGGTTGTGCGAGTCTCTCTTATATGAACCTAGCCTATCGCCACCAATTTCTTGGAAGGGACAGATTGTTTGTCGCTTCACATCATGATCTTGACCAAATGCAATATCGCTGAATTCATGTGATACATTGGGGATATGCTCCTCCCAAAGAGCATCCAAGTCCAATGATTCTAACGATTCAAACCACGGATCAATATTATTTTTGTGACCACCTGATTCAAGGGATTTCTTATGTGCCTGTAGACACATTTGAAGAGTTTCTTTGAAAATTGATTCATTTATATCAGCTGAGGGCTTTAGGTCGACAGTTACACCTCCTTCCATCTCATCCGGCTTTATTTCTAAATCAAAGGACTTTTCGTTTGACTCTAAGCGTTCAGAAAGTTCCTTCAACTCAGGTTCTGGTGCCTCCACATGGGCCGCTTCTTCAAAAAACGACTCCATCTCGGGTGCCCGAACCTCATAAAGCTTTGGGTCAATTTCTCTTTTCCGATAGTCTGAATACACCTGGAACGACTTGGGATCCTGTGGAGCCACACCCTAAACATATAAAAGAGTAAATTTAAAAAAATGACCATTGCCCCACTATTCAAATTATAGAATATTAAACTTACCAAAAAGCTAGGGGTGGTTTAAATATAAATGAAGAAACAGTAGAAATTTACTTGTGTATCATTACATATGTTTTAGTTTGTGATTTTATCAATTCTGTATTACATTGAAATACTCAAACCCCATATAATAATATTCCTCAACTTTTCCAAGTGAGTATCAAACTTGCTTGAACAATGTCAAATGAAAGGAAAGTCAAATATGTAAACTATAATTATTATAGCTTTGATTATTGTTAGAGTTTTACACCATGAATTGAACGGATATCCTGAAAGCAGTGGTTCTCAAAGGATGTGTTGTGCCACACTGTGCTGGTCCCTCAGGGGTACCGCAGAGATATGAGGAAATTTATAGTCAAGTTCACAATATTTCAACAGAAAACATTATTTTTATACTTTTGAAAAACAGTTAATAGTTAATAAGAAACGAGAGAGAAGTAGTAGAGTAGTAGTAGAATTCAATTTTTGGTAAAGTTGACAAATTGTGTTAATTTAGAATGAAAAAAACATGGATATATATATGATGTAATATATTAATAATATACAATCTTAACCTTGATATATAATATCTTTGACTTTGTAGTTCAATCATTCTAGAACGATTCTTCTCATTTTATATATACACGTTAATTTTAATTTCAACTCGGTTTCCTTTCTCAAACAACTTGAAACACTCAACCATACATCTTTTAACTCTGGTAAATATGCTATTTCAGTATCAATAACTCTTGATATCACATTTATGAACCGTCATTAAACTTTCAGGTTATATCACATTGACTAATGCGGTGTGGTTCAGACATTATTTTATTTGGTGTTCTTTTTTCATTAGACATGATGATGATGATGATGCTGTTGCAGCATAGAAACATGTAGAAGCTCAAAACGATGCAGGGATTGGAGCAATATCCAAGGAACAGAAGACTTAGTTAAGGAAATAATTCAATTTTTATGTATCTTTTTTCATTTCTTTATAAAAAAAATCTTTTATAAATAATTCTGTTTAATTCCCAATACAACACAAGACAAGTAATATATGCATGTTTACATCATCTTATCATGTCACTGTTTTAATGAAATTTGACTAAAAAAAAAGTCCACAATTTTTAATGTTTCAAACTCATTAGATGTTTGTTAAAACTTCAATGATTGTATTATATATGTCATCATAAGATATTATAACCTGTAATTATTATTACCAAAAACTTTTTCATTCATAATTCAAAGTATAATGGCTATATTATTATTATTATATTACATCATATATTTCCATGTTTTTCATGCTAAATTAACACAATTTGTCAACTTTACCAAAAATTGAATTCCAATATTAATAATTATTTTTATAGTTAATATTAATTTAGAGTTTCTATAGTAATAATTCAATCACAAAAGATTATTTTAATTCTAAGTAAGTACTCTGCTAGGGATATCTAACTAGTAATACCTGGAAAAAAGATTGTTTATAATCGAGTCTGCCATGAAATATGGGGACTGTATCAAAGAGTTCCGTCCTGGCACAAAAGATTAAAAAACAAAGCCTTAGTAAAACACTTCAACACGTTTGGTGACTGTAAGTATTATTTTGAGTCTAGTTCTTAAGAATGCTTGCTAGGTCATGTGGGTTTTTAAAAATTACAAATTATACAAAATGTGTTAGGTATATCTCACCAATTCGTAGAAATGTGGTTCACTGGATTCTGGAGAAATTAAACTTAAGTCTTCTTCCATCTCCATTGGCTTTCTCTTATAGGAAGACTGTTTAAACTTTTGCTTCTCAAGTTCAAAGGACTTCATGGCGGCGCTAATTTGAGATTCCCTCAGTTCTTGCTGCACGTTGGGTGTTGTCATCACACGCAGACGAGCCTGCTCCAACTCATGTTCCCTCTCGGCCGTCAGTTGCTCCAGATTAGCACGCAACATCTGCTCCAACTGCAGCTGGTGCTCCAAGGAGTGCGTCAGATTTGAGATAGTTGTCTGTAAAAACAGCATAACAAGTGAGCATATATCAATATGCAAAGGTAGGCATAATTAGGAGTTTTGTGCATCGCATATTACTACCCTTTCATAAAGCATTTTTACACTAATTGGTTAAGTAAGAGTAAGATAGGGTTTATGGAAAATTAACCCGAATTTAGGTAAGAGGGAAAGTGTAAGCCCATTAAATAAATGCTGCCTTCAATACACCCAATTGAGGTTCATACCTCAATCCTCAACAGTCCTGTCTAGTGCGAGAGTGATGATAGACCACTCAACCAATGAAGGCGGTAGTAAGAATGGTTTTTAATCACAACGTCTTACTACCTGGTCAGGTTATATACCTATATGTTAATTACGATAATGGGGTAAGGATGAAGAAGGAAGCATTTTAGAGGTAATCTACCCGCATTTGCGGGGAAAGTGGGAAACTATTTAGGAAAAAACTACTCTCAATAGACCAGACTGGGATTCTAACCCTGGTCTACTAATCTTCAGCAGGCTAGTCCAACAAAAGAGTGATGCCTTAGACCATTCGGCCACTGAAACGGGTGTCAGAATTGTTCAAAATTTGAGTGGATAGAAGCTAAATGAATAAAATGTAATATTTTATTTTTAGTAATATGCTTATGAACAGCTTAATCTTTGGATTAGATTAGTATGAAATTAACCAGTATTTACATTTACATGGGAAAGGGGGTTATTGTTGCTATAAAATATGTTTTGCAAGAATGTGACATAGAAGAAATATTTTATCATCAAATAAAACGTTAAATACAAAGTTGTATTATATAGGAATAATTACTAAAATAATCCTATTTCTTTTAATGAGAATAGTTTTGTATTGTGATAAAATATTCAGAGATTCTATTTTACACATAACTATGACACTTTCAAACGATTTTAAATTTCCAAGGTAAAGATAAAACAAAATAAAATTTATATTTGTTTAGTTTAAATAGGTATTAATTTTGATAAAACCATACTAAATTTATCATGTGTAATAGCTCTGATTTATTCTGGTTATAAGAATTTTCAACAATAAGATATTGTAAATTGGAGGGACTTGAAAAGAAAGTTTGTACATTTTGGAATACCTCTTTATTATTATGAATATTTTAGATTTATAAATTACAAATGATGTACAAAGTGATAGAAATATTTTGAAAAATTTATAAAAATTTTGGAGTATAGGTGTAAGAAAACAAAGCAAAATGTTTGTTTCTATGGAATATGATGTAAAACATTTTTATTCAACCAAACCAAAGATCCTGGGTTTGATTCCGCATGGTCAGGTGTAATTTTTCAATTTATGTGAATATGACTCAGTTATGCTGATTTCTGTAGTTATAATTATTCATCCCCAAGCTCCGCCTTTCAAATATACTTAATTTTATAGCATTGCTATATTACCTTTTTATTTATGGTCAGTTGTAAATCTGCTAATATGCTATGCCATGACTAAGATAAGTTTTAAATTAATCTTAATTTAACTTATGTATAGACAGGGGTGGCTTGTGGGCCATTGTCAAGGTAAGCAATTTTAGACGAGATTGTACTGGTAGTAACCCCCCCCCCCCCCCCCCCCCCCCCNCCGCCCTTTTCCCATCCATTTGACCAATCACACACAAAATAATGTTCGCTTAGTGGCATTAAAGCGCAAGTTTAATACTCAATGGGAGGAAACAATTTACTAGTACAATCCTGTAAAAAATTACTTACCTTGTTAACAACCCACAAGTCACCGCTCTGATTATTAAATAATAAATGATCTGAATATTTGAAACAAGAAAAAAAATATATATATATTTTTTTAATTAATGCATTGCCTGGTTGAAGTTATTGCTTGTTCCTTTTCAACCCATATAAGAAAATAGCATAATTAAACAACAAATTATTGTCTAAGTATTAACAAGCAGTGAGCACAAATATAAGAAACGTAGCTTATGTTATCAAGCAGGAAATTTAAGGATCAGAGATAAAAAGTAATTTAAAGAGAGTTTCCCAAAGTAGCCTGCAGAAATAGAACAAGTGAAATATTCCATCTGTAACTAAGGGTGATAAAAAAAAGTGTCATGGCAACTAAGCATTATTATATCAACATTGGAGTTTTGAGTGGGAGTACTACCAAGAAGGAATAGTAATAGAATAATAATACGAGGATCTATTCGAGCTACAAAAAATCTGTCTTATCGAGGGGAAATAAATTTTTACCTAAAGAATGAAAATTAATATTTTATCTAAAGTAATATTATACTTTATGTGACAAGGTAAACAACACATATCAGATAAGAAGATAGGACACATATACAAATAACCCAGTTAGGTACTAGAATGGGAAAGGTTGAGATTACAATAGGCCTATAGTACTTGCAAATTATATATATATACTGTACTGTATGTGCGGAGGAGAGATGGGAGGGGTAGTAGCGCTGCGTTGCAATATCTCTGCCAGCCCCCTGCATTACACTACTTCTAAAACACTTTTAGCCTGCCAGCATAAGGCTAGCGTGTTTGTTACTGAATAAAATTTTATTTTTGGAAATTTTTTGTCAGAATTATCCCAAGTCCAAGATATTGAGGTCTTAGGTATCAAGAGTTAACTGTATTTACAATATTAAAGACCATAAATAAATGTATCAGTTCATGATATGTATAATATTTTTAGTAAAAGGAAAAAAACACCAAAAATAATCAATTTTATTGTGTTATCTACCGTTAAGTGACATAAAATGGAAAACGAGATGCCATCAAATTTTTTTTTACGATAAGTTAAATAGTCAAGCTATTATATTTATTAATTACGGCTATAGCAGCGTCAAAATATCAAATTCTTTGAATTTTAAATATTTTTTTATTAAAATTCCCAAGTCTACTTTTTGCATTTCATTTAGATGGTATCAATTGTTTAGTTGCTTACTCATTATTAATTATTAATAATGTCCTCCCTTTTATTAATATACCGTGTGAAAGTCAAAACAAGCGTAACAAAATTTCTATTTTTTAGCTTGAATTAACATTTTATTATTAAAAATACATCAGAATGTATCATCCAAAATCACATTTTCAAAATATTTATCAAATAAAAAAATTATTTATTAAGAAATCATTAATCAAGAGCAAGTGAAACTTTATTTTTGGTCTCTGAGCGCCAAATTGAATGTGCTATTTTCAAATATCAAACCAGCCAAATACAAATTATGAAAATATTTTTTATTATAGTTATTTATTTTTATTTATTTATAGATTTATTTTAGGTTTCACATCGAGTTTACAAAAATATGAATATATATATTTATTGTGAATAAATTATAAATACAGTTACCTCGATAAAAATTATCATTAAATATATAATAAAATATAGCACAAATAAAAGTTTAAAAAAACAACACTAAAATACATACATGTTGTGTGGAAAAGTTACTTTTACTGAAGATTTACAGCCAGGAACGGCCCGAGGTAAATTTTGTGCCCAGGCGGGATTGATTTTTGGCGTCCCCTATGTAACCGATGGATAATTTAGTCCATTCGCCATAGAAGTGGTTATAACTGACAGCCAGTTAAAGCTACCAGATCTACTTTCATACCACTTGACAAACCAAATGATCTGCAAGCCCATAATTATATTGATTTGTTGTCACTTTTGGCAGTCGAAATGTTGACAAAAATAATTAATATTTAATTTTTTTTTCTTTTGAGTTCTTTAAATATTCTGCTAGCTGTCAACTACTACATTTCCCATGGCAATAGGACTCTGGAAGAATATGAAAAAAATTCCAAAACCTAACATTATTTTGTTGACAATGCTATCTTCAATTGTTTATTATAAGTTTAGCAAACATTTAGACAATATAAATGATTTATGTTAGTATCAAAATCTGAATGATTGTAACTCCTCTATTACACTTAGGTTATGTTAGGTTTGGGGATTATTTTCATATCATGCTCAGGCTCCGTTAGGCTAGGTTTAGCTCTGTTTGGCACCCTGAGCAGCCGCCTGGTTTACATGGCCCTTAAGCCACCCCTGTTTACACCTGCTATATAGTTGGGTAACACAATCAAGGAAAATATTGTGCGGAATCCAGGACCAAGGAACATGCTAACAACCTGACGAGAGGGAAGCAAAATCCAGGGCCATGGAGCATGCTAAAAATCTGATAGGAGGGAAGAAAAGTCCAGGACCAAGGAGCATACTAACAACCTGACTGGAGGGAAGCAAAATCCAGGACCAAGGAGCATGCTAATAACCTGATGGAAGGGAAGAAAAGTTCAGGACCAAGGAGCTGACCAACAACCTGACTGGAGGGAAGCAAAATCCTAGACCAAGGAGCATGCTAACAACCTGATGGGAGGGAAGAAAAGTCCAGGACCAAGGAGCATGCTAACAACCTGATGGGAGGAAAGCTCCTTACCTCCAGAGTTTCAACTTCCTCCCTTAGCTCGCTGATGGTGCAATCACAGTTGACAATTTCCTTGTGTGCCTCATTGAGCTGCTTCTTCAGCTCATTAATCTGCGCCAACATCACAACTTACATCAAATTGTTATCACAATACTTGGCTAGAGTGAGGGGGAACTGAGGATGAGAAGAGGATCAATGACAGGTAGAATAAGTCAACTGGAAGGGTATGTCATCAGGAAGGAGAAAAATGGAAGGGCATGTCATCAGGAAGGAGACAAATGGAAGGGCATGTCATCAGGAAGGAGACAACTGGAAGGTTATGTCATCAGGAAGGAGACAAATGGAAGGGCATGTCATCAGGAAGAAGAAAAATGGAAGGGCATGTCATCAGGAAGAAGAAAAATGGAAGGGCATGTCATCAGAAAGGAGATAAATGGAAGGGCATGTCATCAGGAAGAAGAAAAATGGAAGGGCATGTCATCAGAAAGGAGACAAATGGAAGGGCATGTCATCAGGAAGGAGACAAATGGAAGGGCATGTCATCAGGAAGGAGACAAATGGAAGGGCATGTCATCAGGAAGGAGACAAATGGAAAGGTATGTAATCAGGAAGACTTAGCCAACTGAAAGAGTATTCAAAAGGGAAACATGAGAGTCCTACAACAATAAGACAGTTGAAGATGAAGTTACTGACATGCCGGTGGCACCAATGCCCAAAATATCTGGTGTTACGAGGGGATACCTTCAAAATCCAAACACTCACACTTACCTCCACACCCGCAGGGATATTGAAGGGGTATAGTTTATATAGTTTTTTCAACACTCACCCACCTAAAGAGACTATTTTGTAGGAGTTCCCTTAATTTCCCCTTCTCTTTTATCCTGGAAATCTTCTACTCCACCCTCCACCACCCACCTTCCACTTTTTACAAGTGTTGACCCTTAAGTGGGCGGGCACCACTATGGCAGTCGGAGGTTAAGTTAGACAGTGGTAAACAATGTAAAGGGCGGCTTTCAAAGGGATGGACAGATATTGGGAATCCATAATCAGAAAATGAGTTTAGAAAGGAAAGTACATAAATGGGAAATGGAAGAAAAGGGTTGACCAACAGATACAAGTCAATGCTTTAATAGCATTCATTACAAAATGGAGATGGCAGATTTCAACATGAGACTTCTACAGAAAATGTGACCTTTGGTTACTGCTTGTGATCTTATTTTGTTAAATGTAAAGCCCATGTACCCTAAGCTCCTATGAAATTTCTATCTGCTATCGGTTTTTCAATGAGATAGGAAATGTTGGTTTACAAAAAAGAAAAAAAAAAGAAAAAGAAGCTTAAATTATATATATATATATAAGAATTAATGCCACATTTTACTACCTGTTCAGGTTATTCACATTTGTACTAATTATGCTAATGAGTTAGGGGTGAGTAAGGTTGAATTTAGAGGAAATGTATCCACATTTGTGTGGTGGAAGAGTAAAAAACCAATTAAGAAAAACTACTCCTAGCACATCAGACCGGGATTCAAACCTCGATTTCACTATCACTATCATCATCATTGCCTAAGCCCATGCGGCCACTGAAGCAAGTAAATGATAAATTAATATAGTGCATAGGCCCTAGATGTGTACACAAATTTTAAAATTATTCAGACAATCTCTGAGCTGTTTTCATAATTTGGGTTAGTTTGTACAGTGTAAAACTTAAATAAGACTTCAAGAAAGAATACTTTCACTAAATGTCCAAAAAAAAGGAAAAATTGTAGAAACTGGCTCGATTCAATGAACATTAGAAAACTTTTAGAAGAGCCTAAAAACAAAACAAAAAAAGTATGTTCAAAAGTTTAAGATAAAAAATATTACAGTAATAATTTTAGGGATACATCAAGATGCTTCTTCGTCAGAAGAAAGTAGAAAACTGACATTACTTTTATTAGGAATTGATAATAGTTTTTTTTTATCCTTTAATTCCATGTTCAATCGTCTTTTATTCTTGAATGCAGTTAAATTCTGAAGTTGTATGTTCACAATTAGTTATTGTGTTTCTTTAAGGAAAACCTCTTTTTGCTTTTTGAGGTATTTTGTTATATTTGAAAGAAGGTACAGGAAAGGTGGAAACATATAAAACAGAACAAACAAAATATGGCTTTTACAATGAAGAGAAGAACACAGTTAACACTTTCAATAATGGCTGCCTTCATAAGAAAATTAATCATTACCTCCTACCCTCGATCTAAGTTTCATTTTATCGACACTCATCAGGAGAGAGTGTGAGACATGCAACGCAACGTCCTAAAAGAGGAACTCAAAAAACACAAAGCGGAGAAAAAGGTAAATTAAAAAAAAAAATAGGACACTTGAATAGAAACAGGTAAAAGGAAAAAATAAAATAAAGGATAATCATAGAAAATTGGATATTTTATACAAATATATGATATAAAACCTCTTTTCACTTTTCAAAGTATTTCATTAAATTTTGAAAAAGTCCAGTGTTCTGCTCTCTGCTGCCACAGGGAAGGGGCTTTATGTGAACCAAAAATTAATTTGAACTTTTGCATCATAATTTTTCTTGTGAATGTGTCTTCTATTTCCCTCTCAATGCTATATTACGAGTTAAAACTGTTCTCTTTTAGGAACATTTTCCACATTGATCCCTGTGACATATTTTTTATTAGCAGGCGTTAGAACCAATTGAACCGGCATTTATTTATCGATAATCTTATCATCTAATCTATGTGGAAAATAATTGAAGGTCAATTTTAATGCAGTGCAGTGGGCATCACATCTTAACATCTTTAGTTTAAGTCAGTACTGGTAACCACTACATCACTATGTACAGTATATTAGTTTAAATTAAGGCTATGCCTATCATGTTAGAATTAATGATCATTTTTTTGTTAGAAAAATAATGTTCTTTCGGAAATTAACGGTTTATTGCCCTAAAAAAAATTATTTTAGGGATCTTTCACAATATTTGCATTGTTTTATAAAATAAGTTTCCCACATTTATTGAATTACTAGCAGAAGTACCCGGCGTTGCCCGTAGTAGCCACACAATGAATTGCATGGTTACCCCTGGCAATGATTTTATTTAGCTTCAAACAGGCAGAAAGAAATATCTTCATTTTATTTCTTCCGACCCAGTTTTTAGTTAATTTAAAAAAAAGCAATCAAATTTTAAAATTTCAGCTTCTAGGCACACATGTTTGTGCACAGTGGCTACAAATTTTAAAATTTCAGCCCTATGCATGCGATAGATATCGTGTAGTGCTCATACTAGACAGACAAACTCTTAGTTTTATTAATGTAGATTAGTTTAAAAAAAACAAAAACAATAACTTGTAAGTTTCAGAAATCACATCAATTTTTCATAAGACATCCTACAGTAAATACCGTAAATTCGTGTAAAGTTGATCACTAGGTCAATTTTAGATATATTGATTCTAGATGACCATGAGTTCATTTTTTTATAATTTTTTTTTGCAATATATATTTTTTTACCGTGGAGCCTTAACATTGGGCTTAGCCGCTTGAATAAAATAAATAAATAATCTACGCACTCATAAAGATAAAAAATAATAATTTAATCATTCTTTTTAAAATCTTTTTCATTCTTATAAAAACTTGGCCTGGAGCACATAAACAAGTAAAGATATGAGTTAAAGTTATGTTAATTAAGTTGGCTACACTTGGTTTTAGTTTGTTTGTTTCACTGTCACTTGGACCTACACATCAACCATTCATACCTTCAGCTGATTTTGTTGCTGTATAAAGCAAAATTGTGGGAAAAGTTGATCATTTGAGGTTATGTTAGTATGTTGAAATGGTTCATAAGAAAAATAAGCTCTATGATGAATCTTTGATTGATCAAGCTCTTAAGAAGATAAAATCAGGTAAATCTACTACAAGAAAAGCTGCGGAAGAATTTCATATCCTGTTTGGAACTCTTCACAACCGTTTACACAAACATTCAAAGGTATATAGTAGGCCTACTGCCCTAACCCCCAAAGAAGAGACTAATTTAACAGACTGCTTACTGTTATCTGCTGAATGGTGGCTGCCTTTACGACCAAGAGATGTTAAGTATGTTGTAAAGCAGTATTTAGATAAATGTAGTAAGGTTGAAAAACGTTTTAAAGAAAACAGGCTAGCCCGTGAGTGGATTCAAGGTTATCTAAAATGCAATAAACGTCTAAGTCTCAGACTATGTGAAAATGTCAAACGAGCACGGGCAGCCATAAATAGTTCTACACTTAATCAATACTTTGATGAATTACAAGTTTCAGTTGCTGGGGTTCCGCCTTCAAATATAATTAATTTTGACCAAACAAACTTTCAAAACGACCCTGGTGCAACAAAGGTTTTAGCTAAAAGAGGTGTTAGAGATGGTGAGAGGATCCTAAACACTTCTAGAGCTTCCACAAGTATCATGGTAGCAGCAAGTGGTGATGGTACAGCCCTACCGCTATTTGTTGTGTACAAGGTGAAAAATCTGTGCGAAACGTGGACTGAAGGCGGAGTAGAGGGATCCCAATACAAATCCAACTTCTCAGTTTGGTTTGACTTGAACACGTTTGAAGAGTGGTTCTTCAAAATATTATTCCCCTATGTTAGGAAACTTGCTGCCACTAAGACAATTTGTCCAGCCATTTAACTTTGGCTATACTCCAAAGTTGTGAGGAGAATGACGTGCGTTTCATATTCCTACCACCAAATTCAACCCACCTCTGCCAGCCGTTAAACTTCTTAAGACTGCTTGGCGGCGAATACTAGAGGAATGGAAACAAAAGCAGGCAGGAATCCTTCACAAAATATAATTCCCAAGAAAGCTAAGGGAAGCTTTGAAAGAAGTAGGGATGAAAGACACTGAAAATAATAAGACTGGATTCAGAGAATCAGCGATAGGCAGTTCTTTCCAAGATTCCGATTATACCAGAGCCTACCAGTGCAGGGACCAATGACAATAAAATTCTTTTTCGACACAAACCAGATGGGCCGATGCTCTTTTGGGTTACCTTCAAGAACACAGAACTCCGAATAGAGGAGGAACAACTCGTCGCGGAAGGGACAGAAGACTGAATCTAGTACCGGGCAGAGCTGTAACCTTCAAAGTATTAAACTATCAGAAAGTTCAACTGATATATCTGAGGCTACCACATCATCTGGACACAGATCAGCAAGGCGATCATCCAAGAAGAAAAATCTCACCCAAAGCAGTGAAGAAGAGAGCCTCGATTCACCTGATTCTGAAAGCAGTGACTTCAATATTAGTCGCAGTTCAAGTGAGGAAAGAAAATCTCAACATGGACCAAACAGTCAAAAAATGTCTTCTCCTTCTAATGTGCCTTGTGTGAGTGTCAACTCTGAGATTAATTTTCAACCCGAAGATTTTGTGTTGGTGCAGTTAAACTATGAGGGCAATTCAAAACCATGGTAGTTCATGGGCAAAATCGTGGAATGTCTCAAAGATGGAAGCTACAGCGTTTCATTTTTAAGGAAATAGCGAGGCCAGAAACATATTTTCACTATCCTTCAGTAGAGGACAAGTTTATTGTAGAAAAGAAGAACATACTTGAGAAGTTTCAAGAAAATAATTTGAGACGAGAACGCTTAAATTTTAAGTTGTTAAAAACTGATGGTGTTGAATGTGAAATTATTACTTTTTTTAAATAATTTGATAACTCTTTTTGATGATTTTATTCAATACTTTTTAATTACTATGAAAAGACTATAATAGTACAAGATTTTCAGTTGTTTTTAATTAAAGAAATTAATATTTTACTTTAATAATCCTATTTGACTTTTAATTGTGTAAAATAAATTGTTTTGACAAGTCAATGCATTTTTTACAATGCAACATCTTCTAGTTTATCATTTAAACCAATCTAGACAGTTAATTTAACAAATAGAGTATAGTAAAGTTGATATATAAGGTAAACAAATAAGTGATCAACTTTACCCGGTACTACTAGCAGGTAAAGGTGATCAGTCTTTAAATTTTAAAAAAACTACCCTTGAGGGTAAGATTTAAAAAAAAAAAAATTTTGGCTGGAGCATGAAGCTTGTGCACTGTACTATTTTAATATTTTTTTTAAAACATTTTTGGATGCACCCTTTAAAAGATATGTTTTAAAAATTTGAAATTTTGATCAACTTTACCCGAATTGATGGTACGTTACTAGAATTAAAATTTAAAATCAAAAGTAGATAGTGCAGCCATGAGTAAAAGGTTTTTCAACAAACCTTCTGTTTCTGCTTCTTGTCAAGATTTGCAAGCTCTTGGCGTAGTTCTTCCACCTGGTCTTGCAACTTTTGTGTAATTTTCTTCTCCTTGAGCACTGCCAACTTGATGGTGCCATCAATGTTCTTCTTAAGGTCCTCTCTAGCCTCGCGAGACATGTCCAAGTCAGCTTGTAGATCATTAATGTCAGTTTTCAGTTTCCTCTTTTCATTTTCCAGTTTCTAAACAATCCAACATAAGCATGTCAACTATAAACCTTTAACAACAAACCTATATACTAAGATTGTGATGAAAAAACTATTATTCCTTACATGTGGAAGAGGATACATAAAAAAGAGGGATTGAAACAAATAAAAGGCTACAAAGTGGCAGGAAAACTCAGGGACGAAAGAATGAAACCCAAGATGTTTGCTAATAACTTAATGGTATGGGGGGAGAGGGTTTTTCAAAAAGTACTGGACAAAGAAGACAATGAAGTTATGATAATAAATGGATGACCAGAATACTTAGAAAAAAAAAGTGTCAGTATTTCTTCTGATATTGTTGTACAAATCGACCTACCTTATTCTAAAATATAAGGATAGTGTGAAATATTTCTTTCCTCCAAAACACGAATTATTTGAGCCAAAATGAGAGATTTATTAATCCAATATGACAATATATGGAACTTTAATTTAAAAATTATATTTCCTAGACCTGATACCTACTTAATAGCCTAGACATAATTTTTTAGCACCATGTCTTACTACCCGTTCGGGCTGTACGCCTATGTATTGAATAATGGTTTAAGGTATTAAGAAGCTTATATTTAGAGGAAGTGTACTCGCATTTTTGTGGTGAGAGAGAGAGAGTGTAAGCCAATTTTGGAAAAACCATCCTCATTACACCCAACCGAAGTTCAAAAATTTATCAGTAGTCTAGTCTATTGCGAGAGTAGCACGTTAGACCATGTGACCACTGAAGCGGGCCAGATATTAATTAATTGTGACTAAAAAGCATTTTTAACAAAGGCAATTATTTTGAAAGTTACTATCAAAGTAAACATTCAATAATATGCTCTTTAAAACTCTTCATGAGTGTTTTATTCTTAATTCAATTTTAGTCATGGGCTAATATGCTCAACTTTCAAGACAATAAAAAATTATTTCATTGTTTTATTTAAGTTCTGAAAAATAAATTAAGCATGCCACTCTTAAACCTTGTTCCTATGACCAGTTGTATGACGTTGCGAATGGCTCGTGGTTTGTAGATTCGCGAGCATGTGGTTCGTAGATTGACAAGCCTAACCATTCCCATGACGCGTGGTTTGCTCTACTCGTGTCTGTAGATAGGGCACAGTGCTCAAGCCACTACTGGCTTGTCATCAGATGAACCACAGGCCTTTGATGTTTCAAGTATTTACCAACAATTCACGGGAACGCCCAATTGTACCAAGTAAACGCGCATCTATCTGTCCCACAATCTGTGATAATGTAATCTACAAGCTAAATCAACCTAAACACACGCCGTGGGAATGGGCATTTAAACCATTTTGTTTCATTATCCTTTTGAATGTGTTCATTTCATGATTGGAGAGATAAATGGATGTCTCATATTTAACCTCAAACACCGGATAAAATGAGACCTTTTTAATATTTTGGGTAAAAAATATATTTGTGTTTTATACATATTATAAAAATAAAGTTTAGTGTAGTTTTATATATATAAAATAAAGTTTGATGGAGTTTTAAAGAGCGAGTGCAAATTATAAGTAAACAAATCTATGTGTGTTGGAATTGAAAGGGTTTTCTTTAGTAAAATAGAATAAACTAGGACAAAAGATTGAAACCGTTTTATATAATTACCTCAAGGCACCCTTATATTTATTCTAATAAAAAGAAGAGTTTGTTTGTCTGTCTGTCTGTCATGAGAATTGCACAATATCTATCACATGTAAATGTCTATAATTTGAAACTTAGTAGACCCTGTGCACAAATATGTGCACCTGAAAACAGGAATTTTAAAATTTTGATTAGATTTACATCCTACCCAGCCACCCTTCTAATTCTTTTAATACTTTTTACTCTTTTTTTTTAAATCCTTTTTGGAACTTTGCCCTTTTTATCGCTTGAAAACCTTTATACCATTAGATCTACTACCCCCCCCCCCCCTCCTTTTACCCATTTTGACGATTTTTAAATGTATGAGGAAGACTAATGATAGTAAGATGAAAGTGGTATGAGTATGTTAAGATATCGAGGCCTAACCAATCTCTCCTTTCAGGTCGGCTTCTTTCCTAACTACATCACATTTTTGTACAGTGTCTCTACATGTTTTTATATATTTCTAAGTCACTAGACAGTTATTTGTTCTTAAAATAATTTGAAAAATACTGACCTGTAATCTTTTTGAAAGCTCCTTATCTCTTTCTTCTAGATCAATGATCCTCTCTCTCAGCTGGTCATTCTCACATTCTTCTTTCTTCCCTTGATTCTTTCGATTCATAGGTCTTTCATATGCTTGAAGGCCATCCTCAAAGGCCAAACAGCTGCGTTTAGCATCTTCTAGCTTATGTATATATAACTGTTTCACCTTATTTATTAAAACTTCCCCCCTCCTTAGCGTTTCCAAGTATCGTTTTTCTTTGTTTTCCAAAGTTTTTATTTTACTTGTCATCATATCTACATTATTTTCCAGCCGCTTTCTATCTATATCAAACCGTTCCTGCCCAGAATCGCGCCGCGGCGATTTCTGGCCCTTGAGAGTAGCCAGTTCCTCCTGCAGCTTCTTTATGTCTTCCTTGTACTTTATCTCTTCCTTTCTAGCGTCGTGCAATTCATCCGTCTCCCTTGTGATATTGTCCTTGAGCTGGTTGAGAATCGAGTTCAACTCGAGTTCTATATTTTCATTTCCTGTGGATGGCTCCTCAGGAAGTGACACCCGATCACTTACATATACTACCTGTGTTGGGAGTTTTTCTTTGCAAGAGGAATGCTCCGAGACAAAATCTGGAGAGCTTGTCAAATAAGGTATGAATCCATAGTATAGAGGCTTCGGCGTCAACTCAGGGTTGTTAGCTACCGTGTTAGAATCCCCCAAAAGTTTATAATACTTAGTACACCTGCACTGATCGTGCAGGGCATTTTTTGAGGCGCACCACACATTATACATGATTAGCACAGGGATGACACACTGGAGTAGGTCTGCACACTCCTCTTTGTCCAATTTTTCTTTAAGGATTCTGCAGAAACCCTCCTGATATGATAAACGCTCCTCCTCAAGAAGGGATTCAAGTTCTTTTTCTTTATCTGCTAGCAACACTAGCTCTTCTTCTAATCTAAAGAATAAAAAATTAATAAAAAAGATTAGAACAAGCGTAGCTGACAAATACATTGATGAATAATGAATTATTAGTCCTGATTAACAGACATTACTTTTCTACGTCCATTACTGTTTCCAGCCTATGGTCTTGGGTCAATTTTTTACTCAAGCCATATATTTTCCAATAGCCAATTGCCAATTGCTAGGCCTGTCATAGCTTCGTATGCCTTATAATTTCTCTTAATACTAAGACAGGCACATCATCCCGTCCCCACCCGTTAATTTATCACTATTAAAGGATGAACCCACATTTCACCAATGTGAAATTTTTCGGCCATGCCGGGAATCTAATTGGGTAACCGTAGCTCAGTAGACAGCTACCAACTACCAAATGAGCTAAGGTGTTGGATATTAACAGATTCAAACAACATACATTTTAGAGTAAATACTCGCAGTCAAAAAAACAGAGGAAAGATGGACAGACCTACACTACTACTAAAAAAAAAAAAAATTGATACAAAGAGAAGATAGAGACAAATCTATATTAATAAAATGAAGAGTTTGTTTGTTTGTCTGTCTGTTAGTCATCAACATATCTACTGCATGCAGGGGGCTGAAATTTTAAAATTATTAACACTTGTGCACAAACATGTGCACCTCAAAGATGGAATTTTAAATTTTTGAATAATTTTTAATTTTTATTTATTAATAACTGGACCAGAGGAAATAAAATGGTGAGATTTTTTGTCTTTCTGTTTGAAGCAAAGAAAAGCATTGCCCGGGGTAGCACCGAATACTTCTGCTAGTGTACAAATAAAATATAGCAGTAAAGAGATGTAATTTAAAATTATGTTAATTCAACCAAAAAAAACTATAAATAATATGATATAATATGTAAAAAAATAAGGCACAAATAAAGTAAAAACATGAACACACACTTTAATATTTCAATGTGATGCTTCCTGAGGAAGGTGATAAGAAAGTATCGAAATGATTAAATGTATGTTAATGTTTTTACTTTTATTTGTGCTTTATTTTTTTATACAATTATATTATATTTATTTAATTACATATTATATTTTGTTTGATGCACTTTATTTTATACATATAAATAAAACTAGAAGTCCGACCAGCCGCTTTATTATTAATTTTTTATTTAGCACTGCATCTTCCTACCCGTTAGAGTTATACACCTATATACTAGTTACACTTATGGGTTATGGATTAGGAAGGTTTAATTTAGAGGTAATGCACCCGCATTTTCGTGGAGGGAGAGTGGAAAACCATTTAGGAAAAAACAACACTCAGTGCACCCGACCGGGATCGAATCCTGATCCATTCATCTTCGGCAGTCTAGTCCAACACGAGAGTAGTACGTTAGAACACGCGGCCACCAAAATGGGTCAGCCACTATAAATGGTTCAACACTCATGAGCTTATGGCTGTATCTCCTGTTGTGACTTTACTTACTTTTGGCACCTGAGCCGAAAACTGTCCTCTGACCTCTCCAGGCAGATCTTCTCCTCCTCAAGCCTGGACACTTTGTCCTCTGCTTGTTGCAGGCGTGTCGAGAGACTCTTGTATTCGTGATACTTTTCTTCAAGTGCCTCTAGCCGTAGTTTGTTGTAGTCTCCAACTAAACAACAATAAAGTGTCCAAGCATTTTAGTAGCCGACTGACTATGTTGGTAATACAGAGTATTGTGCCACAAGGGCGCCGGCGCAACCAAGGGTACAAACATATCAGCTCCAGAAGATCTTTGAAAGCGGGATATACAACTGAGAGGGTGGTCTAGAGTCTTTCCTTGGGGAAATTTTAAACCCTGAATTACTCTTGAAGCTATTTGATGGAGGTTTATTTAACATTAGCAGAAATACCGTGTGTTTTCCTTGGAATCCATGCAGTGGCTGTTCCTATGTTAGTTCATCAGTATTCGCTAGTGTCATACACAGTGCAGCAGAGTGTGTTTATCGTGAAACATTACCAGTTTAGAAATTCTGTTAATGTCACACAAAGAGCTTACTACTGGAGTAGTGTGTTTGTGCGCGGTTCCAACCGGAAGACAATTTAAAGGCTAGTGGTGAAGATAGATGAAAAATGAGGCAATACCAATGTCAATTACTAACCTCAGAAGCAAAAACAGATTTTGGATGTTCGAAAACAAGGTGCTTAGGAAGATATTTGGCCAAAAAGTGATGAGGCTATCGGGGAGTAGAGGAGGTTACATATTGATAAATTACATATCTTGAACTCATCACAAGATATTGTTAGAGTAATCAAATCTCAAAGATTACAGAGGGCAGGATATGCAGAGCAAATGGGAGAATTTAGAACCATGTTCAGGGTATTGATTGGCAAACCTAATGGGAAGATCTAGATGCAGATGGGAGGGTAACATTAGAATGGACCTGAGAGAGATAGGGTGCAGTGAGGTTGACTGGATATAACTAACTCAAGATAGAGATAGGTGGCGTATTTTTGTAAGTGCTGCAACAAACTTTCGAGTTCCTAATGCCATTGTGTAAGTAAGAAATATATGTAAAGTCTTTTAGATAGGCCTATGTCTGACAGGTGTTTTTTTTTTCTTACCTGCATCTGTGGGGATCAAAAGTAGTTTGCTGCTTGAATCCCTCTCTTGAATTCTCTCCCTGATCCTTGTCAACTTTTGCAGCTCTTCTCCAAGATTGCCTGGAGGTGTTTCTGCTGGTTGCAGAATGTCTTCAGTCTGAGTGCCTTGGTTGCTGTATTCAAGTTCCTCAAATATGCCACTCTCCTGCAGGCACTCAGTGCTCCGCTGCTTTGTGGTGACCTCTTCCTCCTGAAGTGGTAAGTCAAGTTCGAGATCTAGGTCACCCTTGAAGGGAAACACCGTTGCGATGATACGACCACCTGACCGGGACAAATGCTCTGTCAGATTCCTTCTCGGCCTCCCCTGTAAGTTGTAAGAATTGCACTATAAGGCCTGTGTGGAAACATAAACATAAGTATCATCATCTCTCTCTCTTTCATTAAGGATAGCCTCTTTTCATTTTATGAGGTAGATTTTGTTATATATGAACAAAGGTACATGAAAAAGGGATGGAAACTACTATTAAAAAGGAACAAACACAATATGGTTTTACAATGAAAAGAACACAGTTTTCACTTTACATTGCTGACACTGGACAAAAAGATAATGGTTGACTTTTAAAGAAATTTGATCGTTACTGCACCAATCCTTTGACCTAAATTTTGTTCTATCGGAACTTATCAGGAGAGAGTGCGAAAAAATGCAACAAGAGATTGCGTTGGAAGATGAAAAGGATGGATTTTTTTCTAGGAAGTTGAATTGCGTGTTTCACACTCCCTCCTGATAAGATCCGATAGAACAAAACTTGGATTGAGAGATTGAGCAGTAACAATTGATTTTATTCAAGAGGCAGTCGGTGTTTATTTGTCCAGTGGCAGCAATGTAAAATGTGAAAGGTGATGTTCTTTTCATTGTAAAAGCCATATATATATATATATTAGGTTTGTTTCCCAAAATAATTAGTTTCCGTCCTTATTTCCTGTATCTTCTTGCATAATCATAATATTATTGTTATTTTAATTGTCATTAATCAGATTTAAAGGGGCATCTACATCTGAACAATAAAAACATCCAAAAGTATTCAGAAAGGATAAATAAACAAAATAATTCATCCCCATCTGGGTCATTTAGTGAAAAGACAAACCCCAATTTTTAAATTTGAGGTCATTAAATTATATATTTTTTACATAACAGTAATTTCCAAAAATTCAAAGCTATACAATTTGATGTAGGAAAATTTAATTTTCTTAAATATTGCACAAGTATGATCTGCGATGGTAAAGATAAATAGAAATATTCTTCCAAATTATTTTTATCTGTTAATATTTTATGTCAAAATATTATCCTAAAAATAAGTGTGCAAAGTTTAACATGAGTTACCCAAAACACTATAATTTAATCTTTAAGTTGTAATAACTTTGGAATGCTGCTGAAAATTTAATTTCTCTTTAAGATCAGCTTTTAAATAGCTCCTGAAAATGTTCTAGTTTTTATTTCTAGTACTGCAATGAGGACTAAAATTTGTAATTTTGTAGAAATTTATGATTCAAGTCTAAAGATATTAAACAAACAAAAAATAGTGTTGGTTTATAAATTAGTGTTATTAAAGAAAAAAATAATGTATAGCAAAATAATATATTCATTTTAAATATGCAAGTCCTCTATAAAGGGATTCCTTAATTCATAACACCTAGACATAATATAATTTCCTATTAAGGTTACTGTGAAATATAGGAGATGTATCAAAGGATGTCACTCAATCAAAAAGATCGAAAAATACTAATCTGAACTAACATCAAATTCACATTTTAGATTCCTTAACTTTTTTTTCAAATGATTTCAACAAATTTTGGTAGTACTATCTGTGGTTGAATACAAATCCCTAAATAGTTGATAGAGGTTAACTTGATAACAATTATAGTCCTATTGATCGGATGAAAAAAGCATTTTTTTAAATAACCGTGTATTGATAAACAACTATCCCTATACAGAGTAGGTCTAAATCATTTGTGACAAATCTTGAACTGACATATTGGCCAGTACATGTGTATGTGAGTATCATTAATATCATGGCATCCTGAGCCCATGCACACTTAGACAAGATATTCAAAAGATATCATGCCACATCCAAGCTTTGCTCACATGATACATTGTAAACCTATATCTCTCAAACATTATTTACCAAAGAACCATGTTCAATGACCCTTAAAGAGAATTTTAAATAAAATTATAATATCACAGAAATAAATAGTTAAAATACAATTTACTTTTGTTAATCTTAACTTTGCAATAATAATTTTGTATTAACAGTTTTAAAGCAGGGAACAGTTTGTAATATTATCAATCACCTAAAGGTAATTAAAACAAAATTACAGAAGTTTTGAGATGATAATAATAATGTTAATATGTGCAGTTTAGTCTCTTTTTACTTTAGCATGATTGTACATACCCAAATCCATGACTACTTGAAAATTTAACCATACTATTTGAAGATAAAGAAAGAGGTAACCAATAATTTTGATAGACATTAAATGAACAATGGAAGAAAGAAAGAACAAATATTTAGGTTACATTGATGAAAAGAAATGGTCAACAAGGCCTTCCTTAGTAAGTATTGCCATGGAGATTATTTGAATATCATATTTTTAATGCCAGTGCTGGTAAACAGATTCTCTATGGCAAGATAGGTCACCATCATTAAAATGAAACTAATTATAAAAAATATGTTTTTCTAAAAATAGAATTACTTAAGGTGGGATGGAAGTGGACATGAGAAAAGGCCAGTGTTTTTGCAGTATTTACATCAAAACAATTTTTTGGCCAAACTAAATCAAATATTGCTCCAGTACAAACAGAGAGTTTAATTTTCTTCCCATTTTGATATCAACAGTTGCTGAATCTCTTGTCATGAGCATGATGGCATTATCTAACAAATTTTTTAAATGAAGGGAAAAAGTTGTCATGAAATTCCAGAAATGTTGAGGTCACCATGCGAGGAAAATTAAATTTTATGTTTGTACTGGGGAAACATTTGATTTATTTTGGACATAAAAATGTCTTGCCATAAAAACTGCAAAAACTCTGGCTTTTTCTTAAGTCCCCTTACATCCCACCTTAATTCTTAGGATGTTTTTAAGCAAACAAGTTTTTGTTAAAGACTATCATGTACCCTCATTATAGCCCGAAAAGTATTAAACTTACCATGTTGTTTTTTGTAGCAGCACATTTTTACTACACATTCGAGTATTACTAATTATGATAGTGGTTTTAGGGATTAGGAAGGTTGTATTAAAGAAGGTGTACCCGCATTTGTCTGGAGAAAGAGTGGAAAACCATTTTGGAAAAACAACCCTCAGTACATCCGACCGAGATTTCATCCTCGGCAGTCTAGTCTAATGTGAGAGTAACTATTTGGCCACCGAAGCCGGTCCGGTCTTACCATGTTTGCATCCACCAAAATGTAGCTTATAAGATAGGACAATAATTACTTGGTGGGTAGGTAGGGAGATTATTATTATTTAGAGGTGCATTGACAAAATAAAGTAATTAGCACCTCATAACAAAAAATTAAAAACTCAGTAAAATCTCCATTAAGAAGAATTAATTCAAAATATCCATTTGCTGAGAACAGCATATGAATGAATGCACTAAGTAAAATACAAAATACTAAAATTAAAAAATGTTAACTCTAAGTTTTAAAAATAAGTCTCAACATAAAACAGTTACCAACTGGGCTACTCTCAAAAAGTGAGTCTCAAATGGAATTTAAAAGATTCGGCTGGTGTATAAAATGAAATAAACAAATAACTCAATTTGTATTAATTCATAACAAATAACAAAGGTCACCATTCAAATTAAGGACCAGGAGAATAAGGGCATGCTTACAACAACACTCCATCAAAATGTGGTACACACTAAGGGGAGTATCGAAAACCTCACACATGGGAAGTGGTTCAACTCTGATTTAAAAAAAATGTGTATACAACATCTGCTCAATATGAACCCAATTCATGATGACCTCTCTTTTCTAGAAGTAAATATACCCTATTTCTTTGATTCTAAGATGCACATTAACCCCCCTTATAACGTCTCTAAAAACAAGGCGAGTCTTAGAATCACAGTTCTTTTTTGACCAATGCTCTCATTGACACAGAAGATAATTTACTAAAGGATGGTGAAGCTAAAGATGGCTCAGAAGAATCAAACTGATAGTGATTCAGAAGGGACCAAGAATAACATTACTGATTTAAAAAAATTGCCAACGTTTTTAGTCAATTTAATTCTATTATAAAAATATTTCTTATAAATAGAGTATTTTAGCTTTTCATTTTTATTTATTTTCTTAGAATCAAGTGACCTGGCGGTCTAGGGGTAAGGTGTCTGACTTCTGTGCTGGCGGCCGGGGTTCAATCCTCGGTCCCGGTACAGATTTATCTGATTACCAAACCTTTCCTTCACCTCTGACAAGACATCTTGTGAATGTGGGGAATGCCAGGCCTTGACCGTCGTTCAGATTCCACGTTAAACTGTAGGTCCTCCATTTCATCTCACAATCACCCTACCATTACACATTAGCGTAAGTGCGTACAACCAGAATGGGTAGTAA
>CABFVZ010000969.1:248925-262574 GCA_902151445.1 Timema monikensis
AAAAAAAAAAAAAAAAGTCAAACACAACATTCCAAATATATACCCAAACCTACCTCAGGAGGAAGATGTTTCACCTCCTATGAAGCCAGTTCATTACCTGAGAGACCAGCACGACAAAGAATCAGGGAAGGCGAGCCGGTATTTTAATGAACAATGTTAAACATATTTTCATGAACCATCTGCATGAGGGGATTCCAGGAGTACAAAGTGGACAAACCAAAAGGTATCTCAAAGAAACGGAGCAGACGAAGTAAAGGTAGTGACCATGATGACAAACATAGTACAATGATTTAAAAATTGTGTCTATTATTAGTTTATTTTTGTTTTGTAAATAACTCACCAAAGATATACTCTTGTTTAGTGACCCCAAGCATTCAATGTCCAGTCTTTGTTCATAGCTGTCCAGTAGAGCAAGTATTTGGAGAAGGCAGCTCTTGTCCGGAGCATTCTGAAGTGTCTTGGCTACTTGGAGCAATCTACTCTTCAAGTCTTCATGCTCATAATCCTGCACACATACAAGTACATACGTTAAAAGACAACAAATTAATGATTTTGTATTTATTGCTTTGACTAAAGTATAAGTTTAAAGGAGGGATCTACAGGACATAATATGTACCAATATCGACATACACAGCAGAAATGTGGGTAATGAAGAAGCAGGATTAGGGATGTGACAAAAGTATCTTTAATTTAATACTTTTTTCCCCAATACTTTTACTGATATTAAGTACTCACACTCCGGTATCAGATCAATATCGAAAGAAACAACATTTAGTTATCTTCGCTCATGCTAGGATTAAATGTTTACTAGGGTGTGCTGTGGAGGAAGTACAAATGGCACTATTTCTCAATTCTCACTCATTTTCTGGATGACAAGCAAGGACCAACTCTAGTATTAAATCTCTTCTAGCTCATCATAATCCGTAGCTGTTCTCTCATCTTTGTTTATCAATACAGCCTGATGTCTGCCAGGAGGAGTAGTGAATAGTTTACTACCCCTTTATCAATGAGCACGATCATCACAAACCAAACAAAAGAAGCTTTTGTAGTCAAATCAAGAGTGCCCCAAGCAGACAAACAAGAAAAATGTATATGCGTTTCTATATCGATACTTTTATTTTGATACTAGTATGGTATCGATATTTTTCTTCAGATACTTTTAATGAGTACAAAATTGACACTTTTCTTCTGATACTATATCCCTAAGCAGGATAAAGCAGTATTCAATCCGGTGAAATAAAATTCTGAAAAGTACTATAGGAGTGATAAGAATGGATAGCATTAGAAATGAGAGTGTGAGAGGAATAGTTAAGGAGGAACCAGTGCAAGAGAGGAAAGGGAGTCACAACTAAGGTGGTACAGCCATGTGAAGAGAATAGAGAAGAAGAAGATAACAAAGAATATGTTGGATATTGAAGTGGGAGGGAGGACGTCAAGAGGAACACCAAGTGACAGGGGGCTGAAGGGAGTGTGGAGGAGAGAGAAGAGGACTAGGCCAAGGGTAAGGGAGAGAGGTGGAGGGGAGAAAGGAGAAGTTGTAAGGGCTTATGTTTCAAACAGACCCAGCCAGTGGCTGAAAACTGTTCGTGATGATGATGATTACTGACATTAGCCTCATTATGATTAAAGATAAATTTATTATTGATAAGTCTATGATGAATATCAAACAAATAATTACAAATGATTTACAGTGATAAAAAGAGTGGGTGTGATATGAAATATGAATTAAGATTGTGGTGTTACAAAAGTTTATTAAGGTATGCCTTGATAAACTGTTATAAAAAAAATTATATATTATATATATAGGGTATATAAATATAACCTGAAGCAATGACAGCCTTAGCATGACTGTAATGTAAAATTATAAAGATTGAATAAAAAACTGACCCAGGCCCCAGGCTGGAAGTAGAAAAAAAACAACCATTTAACCTCATATCAAGACATGAGAAGATTAGGTAGAAAGACAGGGGGACAAATGAAAAAGTCATAAGAAGAGTAGGTGAGCAGAGAACAATTTTTGATATGACTCTTCAATACTGGATCAGACAACATTCTTATGAAGAACAGTCTTCTGCATGATGTAATTAGAGGAAAGGTTGAGGTAAAGTGGAGCTTACGAAGGAGGAGGACTCAAATATTGGATGACTTGAAGGAAAAAAGTAAATTCTGAGAACTGAAAGAGGAGGCAGACAACAGGGTGCAATGGCAATCTAAGTTAAATGACAAAAGGAATGGACCTGTCATAAGACAGAACACCTAATAATAATAATAATAATAATAATATCAAGACATATCTGAATAAACTCTATATTGTGCCTATCCTATTTTAATGAATAATGTTGTTTTATCATGTCCTTGGGACCTTTTATGATTCTAAGCATTTTTGAATGAGGTGTGTTTGATCTCTCAAATTGCTCAAAGCAGTTAAAAGTCACTCTTGGTGTGCCAATAGGAAAATCTTAATGCACCTCTATGAAAAGATTTAGTTAAGTCAAATAATATCACAGCAGTTTGGTGTATGGCTCTGCAGGACCTTCTGGCCTAAAGATAAGATATTGTAACCATCACAAAGATGTCCGACTGTCTACTGCTACATTCCAAACCAGTCCAATTTCCTGATTTTTTAAAAATTTGCTATCTTTGATTTCCAAAATAGAAGGCTGAAATGAAAAAATGATAACTTTAAAATGTTCCTATAATACTGCGAGTTGGTGAATGATTAAATGCAGGTAAATAGCTAGTGAGAGAGAGTTTTCATTCTGACAACACTGGAAGGACAGTGATGTATCAATGAAGTAAGACAGCAGGATTGAATGCCCGACGTTATTATTATTATTATTATTGTTATTATTATTGGAAACCCACTGCTCATGCCCGGTGTGTAAGAACCCATGCCGAGCATAACCCCTTAGATCTAAAAACATGACACCCAAACTAGCCTCAAGAGGAAGATGAACTGCTTCTTTGGCTACCTGGTCCGCCAGTTCATTTCCTGAAAGACCAGCGTGACCAGGAATCCAGAAAAAGGCGAGCCGAGTGCTTAATGAATCAATTTTTAAAATTCTCTCATGTATCATCTGCACATGGGGATTCCAGGAGTAGAGAGTGGACAATGCCAACAGAGCACTCGTGGAATCCATGCAGATGAGAACTGAACGGTGACAAGATAAACCAAACATAAATATTTTAAAATGGCGTAATGGCGTATAATTCCGCCGTAAAAACACTAGATTCACTAGGTAAGCAAAATTTAAAATTATTTCCTTCCATAACAGAGGCTCCACATTTTGAATCATCCATGTAAATGCGCTGAAAGCTATGAAAGTGAGTGGAAAGGAGCTGGTTAAAGGTCTTCTCATGTATAACATGTGGGGTGGTCGCTTCAGAAAACTTGGCAAGATCAAAATGGCATTTCAAAAGGCGTATCTTCCAGGGAGAAACTCGACCTGGAGATGTGGGGATAGCCTTTGGCATGACTATCCCACATGTGCCGAAAACCGATAGTATTCGGATCCCAACTGGCCTTGCACTACGCCATTTGGTTTCATACAAGACACGATTGGGAGGATGACACACAGGACGGTAAGCAACATGCTTTGGCATGAAATGCAGTTTCGACACGTAAAATTCCAGAAGATAGGACCGCCGGTAAGAGAGAGGGGGCTCGCCGGCATAAGCACAGATGCTGATGACTGGACTGGTACGAAAAGCACCAATAGCCAGTCGAATGCCAGCATGGTGGACACTATCTAGCATCTTTAATGCCGAAGGTCTCGATGATCCATAAACAAAACTGCCGTAATCAAATTTTGATCTCAACAAGGTCCTATAGAGGCGCATCAAGGTCTCTTTGTCAGCACTCTTAAGAGCGATCACTAACTACTTTAAGTAAATTCAATGCTTCAGCACACCTCGCTTTCAGGTCTTTTATGTGGGGGATCCTAGATAGTTTAAAATCAAATAAAAGTCCCAGGAACCTTACGGTCTCGGAGACAGGTAAAACAATGTTGTTTATTGAAATATTGGGGGCTGGCTGTATTCCGCGTAATCTATGGAAGTGGACGACCATCGTCTTGGCTGAGGAGAAGCGAAAGCCACTACGCAATGCCCACCACCATAAATTGTTTACAACGAGCTGTATATGCCGTTCAGCCCTGTGGAGACTCGACGAACTGCAATATATTGCGTAGTAATCTATAAAAAGGCATAAAAGACAGGTAAGCGCACGTTTCCACAATGCTGTTTATTGCGATGGTGAACAACGTACAGCTTAAAATACTGTCCTGACGAACCCCATATTTTGAATAAAATCATCGGATGACATATTTTTAACCTTACCCGGAAGTGTCTATCTGACATAAAATTATCTATAAAAAGCGGGAAGTTCCCTCGGAACCCCCAATTAAAATGGGTCCTTAAAATGCTGTACCGCCAAATCAAAGAATTCAGCCAAGAGGTACTGTTTAAGTAGGAAAGCGTCACGAACGGATGTCTCAAGGCGAACAAGGTGATCCACTGTGGATCGGTTAAGGCGGAAACCACATTGCATATCAGATAGTAGATTGCGGGATTCTAAATATCATATAAATCTTTTATTAATAATTTTCTCTAATATTTTGCATACACAACTAGTTAAGGCTATGGGTCTATAGCTAGTTGGTTCTAATTTATCTGCCACTTTAATGGATAGGAATAATGGTCGCTTGTCTCCGTAGTGATGGGAACTGATAAGATTCCCAAACACTATTGTAGAGGTCTAAAAGAAATGCATGTCCGGGAGGGGACAGCTGGCGCAACATCTCATAGTGAATGTTATTATTATTATTATTATTATTATTATTATTATTATGGTTTAAAGGCCCATCGACACATCGAGGTCATTAGGGCCTTGAAATATATGAAAAACATAATAAAATCCCCATTGGGGAAAGAGATAAATCATTAACCATCTGAGACACCCCATAGGAGTGGTCAAATGGGCTCTTAGTATAAATTAAGTGATACACCTGCTAAAAAAAACCACAAGTGTATCACTCCAATTAAAAGACAAAACAAACATATTAAAATATAACACGTTAAAATGACACAACATGTTAAAATTATAATACGTTATAAAGACAAAAGAACATGTTAAAATTATAATACGTTAAAAAGACAAAACATGTTAAATTGTAATAAAACTGTTAAAAAGATCTCAATATGAGATAATATCCAAAAGAGCCACTTTATAAAAGTGACTCAAATGGCATTAAAAAGATCCGCCTGGCGTATAAAACGGAGTAAACAAATAACTCCATCCGCACTATCGCGTAATAAAAAACGTAAGTCACCTTTAAAATCAAGAGCCAGACGGATAGGGGCTAGTTTGCGACACTCCACCAAAATGTGATGCACACTAAGGGGAGTATCACAAAACTCACACACTGGAGGTGGATCCCCTCTTAGTAAAAAACTATGGGTCAATGAAGTATGCCCGACGCGGAGTCTCGTCACGATGACCTCCTCTCTTCTAGACTTTCGTATAGAAGAGGGCCATCGCGACACACCGTCCCTGATGGACCGCAGCTTGTTCTGAGCAGGGGTCGAGACCCACTGCTCGTGCCAGGTGCGTAAGACTCCACGCCGAACATAACCCTTTAGATCTAAAAACATGACACCCAGACTCGCCTCCGGAGGCAGGCGTGCTGCCTCCTTGGCTGCCTGGTCCGCCAGTTCATTTCCTGGAAGACCAGCGTGACCAGGAATCCAGCAAAAGGCGAGCCGGGTGCTTAATGAATCAATTTTTAAAATTTGCTCATGTATCATCTGCACGAGGGGATTCCAGGAGTAGAGAGTGGACAATGCCAACAGAGCACTCATGGAATCCGTGCAGATGAGAACAGAACGGTGACTACTTCGGTAAACAAAACACAAAGATTTAAAAATGGCATATAATTCAGCCGTAAAAACACTGGTTTCTTTAGGTAAACCAAATTTAAAATTGGATCCTTCCACAACAAAAGCACATCCCACGGAGGCTCCAGATTTAGAGCCGTCAGTGTAGATGCGCTCAAATCCGTGAAAGCGAGTGGAGAGGAGCTCATTAAAGGTCCTCTCATATACAAAGTTTGGGGTGGTCGCTTTAGGGAACTTGGCAAGATCAAAATGGCATTTAGGAGGGCGTATCTTCCAGGGAGAAACTCGACCTGGTGATGTGGGGATAGCCTTTGGCAGGACTATCCCACACGTGTCGAAAACAGATAGCATCCGGATCCCAACCGGCCTTGTACTACGCCATTTAGTTTCATACAAGACACGGTTAGGGGGATGAAACACAGGGCGGTAAGCAACATTATTTGGCATGCAATGCAGTTTCGACACGTAAGATGCCAGGAGATAAGACCGCCGGTAAGAAAGAGGGGGCTCACCGGCGTCGGCACAGATGCTGACGACTGGACTGGTACGAAAAGCACCAGTAGCCAGTCGAATGCCAGCATGGTGGACGCTATCGAGCATCTTTAACGCCGAGGGTCTAGCGGAACCATATACAAAACTGCCGTAATCAAGTTTTGATCTCACCAAGGCTCTATAGAGGCGCATCAAGGTTTCCCTATCAGCACCCCAAGAGCGACCACTCACAACTTTAAGTAAATTCAAAGCTTTAACACACCTCGCTTTCAGGTCTTTGATGTGGGGGATCCAAGTTAGTTTAAAATCGAATAAAAGTCCCAGGAACCTTACGGTCTCGGAGACAGGTAAAACAACGTTGTTCATTAAAATATTGGGGGCTGGCTGTATTCCGCGTAATCTATGGAAGTGGACGACAGTCGTCTTGGCCGCAGAGAAACGAAAGCCATTACGAGATGCCCACAACCATAGATTGTTTACAGCGAGTTGTATCTGTCGTTCAGCCCTGTGGAGACTTGATGAACTGCAATAAATTGCGTAGTCATCCACAAAAAGACATGAACGGACAGGTACGTGCACGTTGTCCACGATGCTATTTATCGCGATAGCGAATAACGTAGTGCTTAAAATACTACCCTGAGGCACCCCATTTTCTTGAATAAAATCATCGGATAAGGTGTTGTTTAACCTTACCCGGAAGTGTCTATCTGACATAAAATTAGATATAAAAATAGGGAGGTTCCCCCGGAACCCCCAATTAAACAGGGTTTTTAAAATGCCGTACCGCCAGGTGGTGTCGTAAGCCTTCTCCAAATCAAAGAAGACAGCCAAGAGGTGCTGTTTATGGAGGAAAGCGTCACGAGCTGCTGTCTCAAGGCGAACAAGGTGATCCACCGTGGATCGGTTACGGCGAAAGCCACATTGCATATTGGATAGTAGATTGCGGGATTCTAGATACCATATAAATCTTTTATTGATCATTTTCTCTAATATTTTGCATACACAACTAGTTAAGGCTATCGGTCTATAACTAGTTGGCTCTAATTTTTCCTTGCCACTTTTATATATTGGGATAACGGTTGCTTGCCTCCACAGTGTTGGGAATTGACGAGATTCCCAAACACAATTGTAGAGGTCTAAGAGGAACGCCCGTCCAGCAGGGGACAGTTGGCGCAACATTTCGTAATGGATATCATCCGGGCCAGAAGTTGTATTGCCCGCCTGGGACAGGGCATAGGTAAGTTCCTCTTTAGTAAAGGGGGAGTTATAATCCTCCCCCCGACTTTGGCCAAAATCAATAGTAAGGCGCTCGATGCTGCGCTTATGCACCGCGAACTCGTTAGAGTAGCTCGCAGTGCTAGAAATAGCGGCGAACATCGAGCCCAATACATTGGCGACCTCCACAGGGGAGGAGACAAGTGAACCGTTAGACATGAGGGCGGGTATATTATTAATGGTATTTTTGCTACTACGTACTTTACGAATGTGATCCCAAACCTTGGTTGTGGGAGTGGAAATAGTAAGGGTAGAAATAAACTGTCTCCAAGACTCTCTTCTGCTTTCTCGAATAATACGGCGAGCTCTAGCACGTAGAATCCGGAATGACTCCAGATTCTCCGAAGTAGGACGTCGATTAAAGATACGCAGGGCTCTTCGACGGTTAGAAATAGCCAGCCGGCACTCCTCGTTCCACCAGGGAACAGGACGGTGGCGCGGGTTTGGCGAGGATTTAGGGATGGATGCCCTCGCCGCCGCTATGACCGTCGAAGTAAATTGCCCAGCCTTAACATCGACGTCAGGAGAATGGGGTTCGTCGAATACGGCGAGCTCGCGGAATTTATCCCAGTTAGCACGTTTAAGAACCCATTGGGGTAACCGTGCTGTACTGGGAGGATCTTGGATTTTTGAAAGCAGAATTGGAAAGTGATCGCTGCCACATAGGTCCGAGTGAACCTCCCAAAGGAAGTGAGCAGCAATCCCGGGGCTACATAGAGCTAGGTCGATGGCAGAGGATACACCATTAAAGGTGGAGAAGTGTGTCTGGGTCCCGGTGTTCATTAACACCAGGTTTCCCGAGACAAGAATATCCTCTACCATCCTCCCGCGGGTGTCTGTAAAATTAGACCCCCACACCAGGTTATGCGCGTTAAAGTCCCCCAAGATGATATAGGGGGCGGGAAGTTGTATAAAGAGGACCTCCAGGCTCCTCTTTGAAACACGTTCACATGGTGGGAGGTAGATGTAGCACACTGTCACTTCCATAGCAAGGGAGATTCGGACAGCGATCACTGGAGATCAGATATAATATTAATATGTTTATGGTATATATTGATTCGTGCGAGTATAGCCACACCTCCGCTAGCTCAATCAAAGAAAGGCTTGTCGGTACGATATACATCGTACCCACGAAGCATCGGGTTGTCATTTGGGCGGAAGTGTGTTTCCTGCACACACAAGATGAGAGGATGCAGGGAAGAGCTTAGTAGTTTAATTTCCTCTACACGAGCATAGAAACCCCTACAATTTCATTATAATAGTGACATTTAATGATATAAATTATGTATTTTAATCCCCGCAATCTATAACAATATCCCTAAGAAATAAAAATTGATTTAGGACCTTAATGTGCCCACGTGGTTGAGAGAGCCTCTCTTGGACCTCTTTTATTATGAGAGGTTTTAGTTTTCATAGGAGAAACTGGGGTACTGAGTCCTTCAGGGAAGTCTTAGGCACAGACTTCATTTTTTTTAATTTTTTTATTTCGGTGGTCCCTCGCTGTGCTTTTTTCAGAGCAGCAATGGGACTTGCTTTTGCAGCATCACCTGTTCCGCCCCCAACCTTTTCCTCTGATTTCACAGTGGAAAGAATGGGCGGCAAGTTGTTTTTTACCCCGAGGCGGGCTCGGAGGGGTTCCTAATGGTGAGCTCGGGAGGGACCCACGAGGTGGGCTTGGGGGGTTTTCTCTAGGAGGGCTGCCTCGTTTTTACGGGTAGGGGAGACAACCTTGGTGGCAGTTTTACCTCCTATACAATTTCGGCGCCACCTTAGTTGGCATGTTATCACTATGGATGTCTCGAGTAAAAACCAATGGCACAGGTCGCGTTGACGTCTTAGCGAGATTAACTGCGCAATGGCAGTTGGGACATTTGAATTTCTGACTGACAATCTGGCTATATGAGGTTTGAAATACCGGAGCCTGACTAGATACGTATTCCTTGCATACCTGGACATATGAGATATTCTTTTCAGATTGTATCTCCAGGACTTTTTTCTCTACCTTCCATTTCGGACAGGCCCGAGACCAGGCAGAATGCGGACTCTTGCAGTTGACGCAGTACTTAGGAGATTCACATGGCGTATCATGAGCCTCCCGTCCGCAATCCGCACAGGTTGGCTCATCACGGCATCACAGCTTCGTATTCCCAAATTCCTGGCACTGATAACAGTGTCGAGGCTTAGGGACATACGGCTGGACCCTGAGCCCGTGGAAACCTACTCAGACCTCCTTTGGAAGGGTAGGTGTCACAAAAGTGAGGATATACTAGTCAGTTTTTTTTCTCTTGTCCATTCTTTCTGGTGACAATGCGGTACACTTCAGCGATGTGCTGACCCGAAAGCTCCTCACAGATATCCTCAATGTTCACGCAGTAGAGGCTATTGCAAGTGACAACTCCCTTGCAAACATTGAGAAACCTGTGAGGTTCCACCTTCACTGGTATATGAGACATATTGCTAAACGGTATTTTTGAGATTGCCATTACTCTTGAGGACTGAATGTCAGTCATTGTTTGTATCAAGATTGTCCCATCACGCAGTTTTCTGATTGATCTGTCAGAATGTGCTGCACCATTTATCACTCTTTCGAGGATAAATGGGCTTACTCGCTTTAGGCTTTCATTGTCCTCTACTGGAGACATTAACAGGAAGCGGGACTGAGGCCTCCACTTCATGGTTTTCTATGATTACAGGGCTGGACAGCCTTACCCGTTTCCGCCTCTCATCAATATTACAGCCGTGTGAAGGGCCAGGCAGTGAGTTGTTTGCAAGGTTTGGCAGTATGGTGCTAGCGGACAGTAAGGTGTCAACTACGACAATGGAGATGGCCATGCCTTTTATGGGGACAACCTGCACAATACTCAGTTTGTAGACCCAGGGTGATCCAAGTTGGTTCTACCAAATGAGGCCCTGTTAACCCTCATGACGGACAAACCCCACACAACACTTGACATGACAACCTTCGTATGGGGCAGCGTCAGGAGAAAGGTCATCGCAGCAAGTGGGTGCAGGAAAGTGCCAATTTTACATTCGAACCTTAATGAACGCAATTGATCTTTTCTAAAAGTAGGTTATCCGGCAATTGTCATCCCTAAGGCCCTTATAATAAGATATTACAACCGGCGCACTCTCATGAAGGGGCTAAAGTGCAGTGGTATCCAATAATTGTCCGAGGAGGGCCGTGTTAGCCGCCAAGGTCATCAACGGTGGAGCCTTAAAGCTTTCATGAAGGACTGAACAGCAGGGGAAGGGATGAAAGAGGTAAGGAAAAAAGAAAGCTAAGGGAAAAGAAGGAAAAAAAGAGTGAAAGGGAAAGAAGACGAAAAGGAGGCGAAAGATAGAGGTTTGTCCTGCACGAGTTTCAACCTGCACAGAAGCCTCCCCTTTAAATAGCCTTTTATGACAAGCAGGGGTTACTGCAGAACTATTCTAAGCCCCGTCCCGCAGGGGGAGACATTTTGTTAATGTTTGAAAATAAAATGAGTTCCATTATTGACCTGTAAAATACAACAATAATAGGTATTTAATTTCACTCACCATCACCAAGTCATATACACCAAGATCTGCATCGCTCATCAAGTCTCGATTTGGATACATGGAAGATTCATTCGAGTCCATGATTCCGTCAGTGTCAGTACATGCATCACATGTGTCGAGCACAGACCCACGGGCGGATAGCTGAAGAAAACATTATTTATAATATATTGAAAAGGTTAAACAAATAAGTCTACAGGAGCTGGGACTCACAGCTAAGTTTGTCCTGGTCTCAATTGGAGAAAGGTTTAAGGGTATGCTTTGGGGCACAAAAAAATACACCTGCCCAAAGGTGGATGAAATTTAACTATTGTATTGTAATTAGGTTTATTTCTATAATATCATCTCCAACAATATTATAACCAAACCAAACCAAATCAAAACTCCTTGAATAAATTTTGAATTGGAACTAATTTATCATTATTTGGGATTTAAAGATGCAAGCTAAGGTATATTTTAATTTAGTAAAGAAGGTTAAATTAAGTTTCTCAAATAAACTGTTGCATGAAGTTGGTGAGCAATAAATCTGATAATTTTCAGAACAAGTGTGCAATACATATTTTAACTCTTTCAGAAAGGCGTCACACAGCCCCTTACATTCTCTAGCTCCAGGATGCGAAACTCGAGCAACTCGTTTTGTTCTCGTAGTTCCAAGTTCTCAGTCTGGAGTGCTGCTTCCCGCGCCTGGCATTCCTGCACCTGGGCTGACATCTTGGAGTTCACCTTGGTTGCTTTTCCCACTTCAAACATTGGAAAAGAGGAGATGACTTGTTTAGATGACACCACCGCAAAACAAAAGTAATTTTTTTAGCACCGCGTCTTACTATCCGTTTGGGTTATATGCTTATGTACTAACTACCCTAATGGTTTTAGGGATTAGTTAAGTTATATTTAAAGAAAGTGTACCCGCATTTGCTTGGAGTAAGAATGTAAAACCACTTTAGGAAAACCACCCTCAATACACCTGACCGATTTTTAGACCTTGATCTCTTCATCAATGGCATTCTAGTCTACTACGAGAGTAACGCATTAAGCCGTGCAGCTAAGAAAGCGGCTCGATATCATTGTTAAATATGCCTCTATAATATAGGGAAAAGCTTATCATTGACTGGAAAAAGTTTGCTGTTTAGTTTCATATAGCAAAACTTTTCATGGCTACCTTTGAAAAGGGACGATTCAATACCAAAATTAAATCATAAAATAAACCTGATCTCTTTGTCATAGACAACCTAGTCGATCACGAGAGTGACAAGTTAGACCATGTGACCACTGACGCGGGTTTGATTTTATTCATGATAGGAAAGCACAGGAGAAAATGTAAGATAAACTAAACCAGAATTCACCTGGAAGGAGAAAGAAAAACGGTTTGGTTATAAAAATATAGCCTAGTGTAGTCTGGGTCATGTTGTAATGGGTCAGCTATAAATCAATGACTTGTGACCGACTGGCACGCTGATACGTGGCATGACTCACCTGCCACAGCTTGTTTGAGTGCCTTCTTCAGCTCCTTGTTCTGCGCAGAGGCCAGCACCAGCTCATGATCGAGCCTCTCCATCAGCCGGTGGTCTAGCTGCGACCTCTGGAAGGCATGTTGTAGCTCTGTGTGCTCCTTGAGTAGCTCCAGGTAAAGCTCCTCATGATAGTTGGGTGTGGGGGACTGCAACCATCCATGCGTGGCACATTAATATGCTAGTTTAAAGTTTCCTCCCCCCCTTTGACATCCACGCCTATGTTTAGTGACTTCCTTCCACCCACATAGTGCTTCGTCTTTGTCATATACATATACCCTGTTTACCCTGACAGGTAGCAGTTTTACCAAGATTTTGTTTAGAACTGTGTCTTACTACTCGTTCGGGTTATACGCCTATGTACTAATTATGCTTTTGGGTTAAGGATTAGGAAGGCTTGATTTAGAGGAAATGCATCCGCATTTGTATGGAGGGAGAGTGGAAAACCATTTAGGAAAAACCACTTTCAGTGCACCCAACCGATATCAAACCACGATCTCCCCATCATTGGCAGTCTGACCCAATATAATAGTAGCGCATTAGACCACGCGACCACCGAAGCGGGTCTACCAAGATTGATTATCTATGACCTTATCTTATACACCACACAATAGTGGAACCAAGCAAGGTAAGTTTGATACTTTTCATGGCAAAAATAATATACTTATTTTTGTATACATTTTTTAATCCATATAGTCTAAGGCAAATACTAGTTGTTGATTTAAACTAAAGAGGAGAAGATGAATTGGGTTAATTTTGATGGACACGCGACTAGTAAGAAGATGGAATTACTTTATGGGAAAAAAAAATTCTGAATCAATTATTTAGCTCATAGTTAATGTTCGCCTTAGCTACAAGCTATTTGGTTTAATTTTATGAAGTTAACACATTTTGGCAATTGGCAACCAATAACTTTAATATCACAAAGCTGCCCCCCCCCCCCCC
>CABFVZ010000970.1:0-113613 GCA_902151445.1 Timema monikensis
ATAATAATAATAATAATAATAATAATAATAATAATAATAATAATAACTGTAAAATAAATAATACAGCTTCAAAGGACATGAAGGGCCTGTCCACGGCCACCTTTAGTAACAAGCCATAGTGTTAAATGTGGCAACTCCACTTGGAGCGAAATCAAGGGTTCTAGAAATCTTCTGCTTATTAGGAAGAATACATTAATATTTCCTGTTTTCTTTCATTTAAAACTGTAATGATATTTAATGATTGTGACAGATCTTGGTCAGGGGTACTCGCAGGGTAGGGACCCTGGTTCCTCCCTCCCCCCCAACCTGTTGGCACCCTTGATCTTGATGGTCTTTGGGTAAAGTGTTTGCCTTGAGACCTGATGTTTGTGGGTTAAAATTAAGCCAGGGTTGACAGATTTTTCTTGAACGATAAAAATACATAACACAACTACTCTCAGAAGGGAAGTAAAGCCGTTAAATACCTCAAATAAATAAAATAAATTAAGAACGCCTGTTAAACTATGTGGGTTTTGTAATATTTAAATAAAAGTATTTTAAAAGGTGAAAAGAATTTTAAAAATAAACATCGAAATAGAAATTAATATTTGGTAGTTATGGAAATAATAATACCAACATAATAACTACTATAATATAGGGTGTGTTAAAAATGGCAAAAAAGGGTATTGTTTCGAAGCCTAGTAAGAGTTTTTGTTATCCACTCAAAGATTCCTATAATTATGTATAAGGCCTAAATAGTTGTTTATTAATGTGATACACGCATACTTGACCCAAACTTACAACATCAAACAGATAACTCACATAAGAAATAAAAAATTTGCACAAAAAGAAAAACTGAACTAATAAACAATAATAGCTGTTGAGTACACGGTTGTGTAGTTAACTATTCCCCTATTGCAGTGTTGCCAAACTTCAGTATTCTGGCTTGTTACTTAAGAGCCGTATCCCGTCCCTAATAATTTTCAATTCTCCCTCCAGGTTGGTACAGCTTTTCTTGAACACCCTCCTCATACCCACACCCTAATTATAAAGATTAAGAACATTTGTACTAAACCTGTTAGTTTTATAAAAGGAAGCAGGAATGGGTAGCAAATGTGGAGGAGGGGGGACTGAAGAGGTAAGCCCTGAAAAGACAACATCCAAGTTTAACTCACCGAATGGTTTGTTTGTAACCGTCGCCACAACAAATCCTTACATTTGTCCTCAACTTTATTTAGCTCATTTTTCTTCCGCAAGAGCTGCAACTGCTTTTCTGCAAATCTTAACACCAAGAGCAAGAGAAGAAAAAAGTAGCATGTTAAAAAAAACACAAGTTCTAATTTTGCTATTTTTTTTATTAAAAAAAACCTCGGGCTGATGTGAACCCAAGCTTTTCTGTATAGGTATAATTAATTATTCTTATATTATCAAACTTCTTCTAATGATAACATATTAATAAGCATCAGTTGATGATTTGGAATGTTGAAAAGTAAAAGATCAGACAGAGAAGATATAAAAGCATTAATAGAAATGGAAGATGAGAGCATTGTCAGAGGTGTGGAAGGGGTCAGAGTGAAGATGAAGGGTTACTTTGACAAGTTACTGATATTGATGTGGAACAAGAGCTTATCACATGGGCTGAAATGGAGAGTGCCCTGAGACAGATGAAGGGATGAATAGCAGCTGGAAAATATGAGCTGATGGCAGACATGATAAAATCAGCAGGAATACAGTCGCTACATTGAACACTGGGAGTAATAGGGAAGGGGAATATGATACCAGATGACTGGAAAAAGGGGATTGTAATACTGCTGTTCAAGAAGGGAAGTAGAAAAAAGTACATCATTTACAGAGGAATCACCCTATTGTTGCAATGCCTAAAGATAATGGAAAAGATCATAAGAAAAAAAAATTAAGAATCATAATGGAACACAAATTTGAGGAGGAAAAGCACAAGTTCTGAAGAAACAGAGGAACAGGAGATATTATTTTTGCTCTTGATGAGATAATATAAAATTACTGAGAGAAAGGGAGAGATGTGATAGTCGTAATTATGGATTTGGAAAAAGCTTACAACAGTGTGCCGAGACATAAAATATGGGCATGCTTGGAAAACTTTGGAGTTTCAAACTAACTAAGAAAGGTACAAATGTTATATAAAGGATGTGAGAGCAGCATACAAGTGGGAGGTAGTAGACCTGATTGGTTTAGAACAAAGAGGGATGCAACAAGGTAGTTCACTTTTGCCACAGCTATACAGCACACTATGGATGCAATCATAAAGGAAATTAAAGCAATAGAAAATGGGGAGATAAATGCTTGTTTTTGTGGGTGAAGTTACCATTTGGGGAGAGATGGCGCTAGGGGTGCAGATAGGACTGGATAATTGGAACACTAAGTTAAATTAGTAGGTTAAATGTAAGAGCAGTATAGTAGCAATGAGAATGAGCAGGGCATCCACACAGTGGAACCTTAAACTTGATGGAGAGAGGATTTAATGTGGGAAGCTGTAAATATCTTGGAAATGTTATGGCAAATAATGAAAGGGCCAAACTATAAGTGCAGAGCAGAGTAACGAAAGGATCCAGTTTCTTTAATAGAGTATAGAACCTAGTTTAGGATAAGTGCGTTTAAGAGCTAAACAAACGAATTTCAAAACATAGCTACTGCCAATCATGACATATAGTTTAGAGATCTGTGTAGTAAATAAAAGAGGTAGGTAAGCAATTTACAAGGCCAGTAAAATGAAGTTCCTAAGGACAATGATTAAAATTACGAGACAGTATAAAATCAGAAATAAACACATTAGATGAGACATGCAGATGGATTTGTCAACGGAGGAAAGACTGAGTAGGGCCTACTGTAAGGCTAAAGTGATTTGGATATGTAAAGTGGTTGCAGGATTGATACAATTACCAAAGAAGTATTTGGATAGAAATGTGCAATTTTTTCATATTTTCCCATTATATTTGTTCCTGTGTCACTTAGGTGAGTATGGTTTTGACATGTTCATAATAACAAAGTTTTTTAATAATCTAGAATTTATTACAATAGATTCCCCACCTTTTTGTGAGTATAATGCTAGTATATATTTTGTGATTAGGTTTTTTTTAGAGAAACAAAATCACCTAACAGGTATGGTTCTTAGGTTTAATCCCCGACAATTAATGAGAGTTTTTAAAGGTGAGGTTTTTTCCCCTCATAGATATGCAGTCATTTTTCACCAAGTAAAAACAGAAATACTTTTGGGGGGAGGGGGGCCGGTGCCTAAAATGTGATATATTGTGCATACTATACCCCATTTAATATTAAATAGAAAAAACTATGGAAATTAAGTGATATTCAAAGAATTTAAGAGAATCCATTTAAAAACCAAAGCAACTAAGGCTCTAGTGTAGGTGCCTAGCAATTTAAGTAAAATAAAAAATAAAAGTTCAAAATTTCAATGAGATAAAAATATTAGGCCTAGGCCTAGTTATAAAAAAAACTGCGATCAGGTTATTCCCTTTAAATACATAATTTACTATTTAGAAAACAGCGTTGTTTACTGTAACTAGCTTTAAGAATATAATTATTTTGATTACTACCCTATTCAAATGAAGCAAATGTGATGTTTATTTTTTTGAATAAAAAACGCAAAAAAATGTCATATTATCACCAACCCCAGTTCATTAAAAATATGTTTATCTTAATTTATTTGTAGATACTATTTTTTGGCTAATATTATCAGTATTGTCAAAGTAGATGATTTAGTTTAATATGACGTAAAATAGTGCAAAAGTGTTTGTAAAACTGTACCTATCTGCGTAATGATTGTTAGAATGGAAAAAATCTCCATTCTGTATGCACTGAACACAGTAAAAAGTTTTTCTGGCTCTATTACAAAGGGGGCACTTTTCTAGGGCTAAACTTAATCTACTCCCACTGTCTTCTATTGACGAGGATAAATGAAAATCAGCAGGAGCATCACAACTACAATCCGAACTACTAGTCGCCATTACTTGATTGATTAAGGGCTGATACCAAAACATTAAATTTCTGCTACAAACAAAAGGAATAGACTGATTACTCCTAGATTAACATCCCACTATAATAATTTTAACAAGTCACAGTCTGAAAGAGCTCAACAGTACATGAACGCACCCCACCGAATGAAAGGATTTTAATCTTTGACAATTGAGCTAATCTAATCTTTTTTTATATTGTTGGTAACGCAATATTACAAATAGTATAATATTTAAGTTTTAACCTTTAATAATTTCATACTTTATCAGTGTGCTATGGTTATCATATTTTCTGAATATTAAATATATAGTGTATTTTAGTAAAAATGTAACCAACTAGTCAGCTTTATTGTCTTAAATATTATTAGAGCTGTTCAAGGGAGTGTTTAAGAATGTTTCACAATAGTGTTGTTAAAGGATTGCTTATAACTCATCTACATCCTTCCTTTACACAGATGAAAGGCAAACATTTTTTAAATAATTGTTTGATATTTAAGGTTAATATTCAGTCAAATTATTTCCAGTACTGTACTTCGTACTTAAGGAAAAAAATGTATCTAAGCTTTGACACATTAAACAAAACCTTCATTGCTAAAGACATGAAGCTATTTTCCCCCCAATCTTCTCTTATCCAACTTTTTAAAGAAAGTTTTATAAAGTTTCCTCAGGCAATGAAAGGACATTCTTTCCACATTGTAAAAATGTGCACTAAGCAGTGCGAGTGTGTGGTGGCGCATAGAATAAGAAGAGGTCAACAAATGTTTAGCCTATACAGTGGATTGTGGGGGGAAGTAGCCCTCAGGCGGTTTGTTAACAAGATGGGGCAGCAAGTCACAAGAAAAGGGAAGGAGCTTTTGCTTGGAGCAGTTGGCTTTACAGCTTACAACTGGGATAAAGAGAGAATCCCAGATGATAATATTTACAGGCAAGCCCTATAATAGTATTACTATTGACTTTAATCTGACAAATGTTTGGAAAACTAATTTTGGTAATGATGTGCTAAAACCAATACAAAAAAGACACATTTTTATGTAAAATAGCAAATCATTAAAAATGTATCACCATCAATATACTCACAAGGGAACGGTAAATCGATTGATATTATACTTAGCTAGGTAGGCTACTCTATATTTATTTGAAACTATTTTATTTTTACAACATTATTATTATTATCACTGCGTCTTACTACCTGTTCGGGTTGTACACACTTACGCTAATGTGTAATGGTAGGGTGATTGTGAGATGAAATGGAGGACTTACAGTTTAAAGTGGAATTTGAACCACGGTTGAGGCCTGGCATTCCCCACATTCACAAGTTGTGATTAATACTACACATCTTATCAGAGGTGAAGGAAGTGTTTGGTAATCAGATAAATCTGTGCCGGGACCGAGGATTGAACCCCGGGCCCCAGCACAGAAGTCCGACACCTTGCCCCTAGACCACCAGGTCACCTCACAACATTAAAACAACTCACCAATATCTAAGTCCACTCTTAAACATAGGTACGAGGCTTTATAAATATGTGGTTTGATCCATGGTCCCTTAAGATATACCAACTTCTTATAGTTACAAAATTGTGCTGGGGGTCCGGGGTTCAATCCTCGGTCCCGGCACAGATTTGTCTGATTGCCAAACCCTTCTTTCACTTCTGACAAGATGTGTATTAATCACAACTTGAGAATGTGGGGAATGCCAGTCTACCACTGTGGTTCGAATTCCACGTTAAACTGAAGGTTCTCCATTTTGTCTCACTATCACCCTACCATTCATTACACATTAGCGTAAGTGTGTAGACCCGAACGGGTATTAAGACGCGGTGCTAATAATAATAATAATAATAATAATAATAATAATAATAATAATAATAATATAGTTACAAAAGTCAAATTGCTTTTTTTGTGAATATTAGGCTACCTAATCGAGATTCTAATTTATAGTGAATGGAACGATAGCAAGGCTAGATAAACTCGGCCAAGTGATTACCGTAATGAAGGCTAGTTACTATTTATAGATAATTTGCCTCAAAATTATTTTATAACTTTAATACTGTGTACGGTAGGCCTACTATTAGATTTCCAGTGAGTGTGTCATTTCTGATCTTTTTCAGGTTTTCACTTTAGTTTTAATAGAGATTTTTGTGAGTTTTCTAGATATTAAATTGTTAGTGTGTGTGCAATACTGTTTTTTTATTAGATAAGAAAAGTGAACTTAACCACTTTAACTTAAAAGAAATTTGTCTGTTTGAAAAGTGAGTGAAGTATAGTCGCCACAGATGATAATTTCGCATTGATAAAGATGTTGAACCCCCTTGTACAGGGACTTTTTTAAGAATATTTATTTGCATACTTAAAATGTGTTTGTATTACTGTACTGCCCCTAACACTCCTTGGTTCTAGAGTTGTCAGATCTCCACTTTCTCTGTTAATCAGCTCTATAACAAACACAATCTTAAAGATTTTTTCCGACTTTAATGGTAGTATAGCTTTAGTAATTTTCGGGTAAAGAAAAGTTGTTTTAAAGGGTTCAGTACTGACCTAGGTGGGTTTTGAGTCATTTACATTTTGTAACAAATATTTTTAGGAATTTTAATTTTAGCTTTAATTGGTTCTCAGTTTCTTTCTGAATTTAGTGATCATAGTATTATCTAATTTCTTGCATTAAAGTTTTATTATACTTAAGTATCTTATATGTAGGCCCCTACTGGTTTTTGCGCACCATCCCCGATGCTTATTTTGACATTTTACAAATACTAATTTCTTTATCCCCCTACTTTTGTGGCCAAATCGTCTAAGGCGTTTCTCTTGTGTTAGACTGGCTTGCTGATGACAGGGAGATTGGGGTTCAAATCCCACGTCAGGTCTCTTAAGGGTGGTTTCTCTTATTGCTTTCCCACTCACTTCCCACATAAATGCGGGTAGATTACTTCTAAAATGCTTCCTTCCTCATTTCTACCGCACTAGAGTACTGGTAGGCCTGATTATCAAATGCATAATAATCTAAACAGATAGTAAGACTTGGCGGAAAAACAAAACAATTTTGTCATTATGCATTAACATTAAATAATTGTAGGCTATATTCTTATTTTCAATACACACAACAATAATAAGCCTAAGGTGCATCAAATAATATTAATAGGCTTATTAAGATTAAGGTTTTAAATATACTCAATAAATCCGACACCTTAGCTCGGTTGGTAGCGTATTCCTACTGAGCTAAGGGTCCCAGGTTCGATTCTTGGCATGGCCGAAAATTGATCATTGGTGAAATTGGGGTTTACCCTCTCACGGTGATAAATTAACGGCCGAGAACTGGATGTTGTGCCAGGCCTAGCCAGCCGGTAGTGGAAAATATATGACTTGGATAAAAAAAACTGCCACAGACTGGAAACAGTAGTGGATATTAAAGTAAAAATGTACTACACTAAGCCATGATACAATAGGCTATATCACTTGGCAATATTGTGTAACATTGCCGGGAGTACATAGAATTTAGAATTTGTGTAAATTTCCATCCATAGAAATTCAAAAAATAATTATATCACAGAAACTAATTTATTACTATTGTATTGATACATTTTAAGCATAGCAACAGTGCATATTTTGTCAACAACAACATAAAACAAAACAATGATGACAGGATCTAGGATCTCCTTGAACTGAGTTGTATACAAGATCTAGGATTAACATAACAGAATAAGGTTCACACAAGGCTTGGCGAGTGATTAATTGTTCATTGTTCTGTCTTATTTCAACATTCCCTTACTCGTCAGAATCATTGTTCAAGTCCAAGAGCACATACTAGTTGACTATGCTTGGGAGAGGCCAATACCTTGGTGAGAACATCAACTTCCAAAGTCTCTGTTGGTTTGTAGTTGATGATGATGTCTCCAGCCTGTACCTTTTCTCTAATGAAGTGTTCTCTAATGCTGATATATCTGGACTTTGAGCTTATGATGTTATTCTTAGCCAAACTTTGTGCAGACAAATTGTCATTAAGTATTTCAATTAATTGGTGAGGCACACCCATGTCGTGTAATAACTGTTCACACCCATGTCGTGTAATAACTGTTTTAAATGTATTGCTTCTTTTGCTGTCTCTGTCAAAGACATGTATTTTGCTTCCACTGTAGACAGAGATACAGTTCTCTGTTTTCTGGATTTCCAGCCGATGGAAGTCGCTGCGAACTGGAAACCATATCTTGAATAAGATCTTCTATCTTCTCCAGTTGCCCAATCACCATCTGCCATCACAATAAGTAGTTTACTAGTTTTCTTGAATATCAGTGCGAGATTTATGGTTCCCTTTAAGTAGCGCAAAACTCTTTTGGCAGCCAGCCAATGCTCTTTCCCAAAACAGGTGTTGTACTGACTTAAGAAGCTGACTGTATGTGTTATGTCTGACCTAGTAGCCACAGACAGATACATGAGTGAACCAATCAAGTTTTGATAGGGATATTTTTCGATATTGCCAGGATTCTTCTGCAACTTCATGTCAGGTACCTTTGGAGTTGCAACAAGCTTACAGTCACTCATGCTGTATTCTTTGAGAAGTTCTTCAATGTATCAAGTTTGCGATGCTGAAATCATACCATCCTTGTGGCAAAACTTGTTTCCTAAACAATAATGCAATTCTCCAAGGTCTCGCATTTCAAAGGATTTTGTTAGTTCTTGTTTTAAATCATTCAGATGTTGCTGATTTCTTGATGCCACTATGATGCCATATACATTTGTGAGGTAATGAAACCCAATTGCTTTAGTTTCAAGTCTAACCTTTTAAACCATTGCCTACCGGCTTGTTTTAAGCCATAAACATCTCTTTTAAGTAGGCATAATTTGTCCTCTGATTTTTGAATCTCTTATAGCATCTTCTTAGCTTTGAGAAATGTAGAATGGTCTTTGTTGTTGCTTTCTTCCATCATTATGTCACATAAAAATGTTTCCCACATATCTGGTTTTTACATTAAGATTCTTTCTTGAAGAGCTCAGTTTTGCGCCAGGAGCATAGATTTCAACAAAGTCAATTCCCGGACACTGAGCAAAACCTTTTGCAACAAGATGAGCTTTCCTTCTCTCTAGCTCCCCATTGGCCTTATATTTATTATTTAATACCATTCTGCTACCAATCACATTGTCACCTTCATCTCGATCTACAATTTCCCAAGTTTTATTTTTAAGTGAGATTTTATTTCCTTTTCCATAGGTTTTTGCCATGTTTCTCCATAACCTCCTTCTAATGCATCTTTAACATCACAATAGGCTGACAAATCATAATCTAACATCCAAATTGGAAGTTTCCTGTTACGTTTTGGCCTTGAGAGTACTTGTTCTTCATCTGGATCTTGCTCTTCTTGCTCGGAGATGTCTACAAAGTCTTGAACTGGACCAGGTGGAACTGGAAGAGTAATTTCATCAACATTTTCTTCATTAATAACTTATTTATTGGCTTCATTAGGTTGATCATTCATTACTATATCGTTGTCTCCTCTTCTTTCCTTTAAGTCATAGAATTTTTTGTCCAAAACCCTGACATCTCTTGTGATTATTATTTTCCTTTTGTTGGGGATCCATATTCTATAAGCTTTTGAAATTTTGGAATATCTGACAAAAAATCCTTCATCTGCCCTGGAAGAAAACTTTCCTTTGCCATGTTTTTTTTTTGTCCAAAACGAAAGTTTTGTTGTCAAATACATGATGATGTCAAACCGATGGAACTCTTCTTACCCATTTCTGAAAAGGTGTTTCGCCTTTGAGGGTCCTTGATGAAGATCTATTATGCAGGTAGTTTGCTGTATGAATCATCTCAACCTAAAATGATGTGGGCAGGTTTGACTGAGACATCAAACTTTATCAAGTAGGGTTCTATTCATCCTTTCAGATAAGCCATTATGTTGAGGGGCAGGACTATACAGTGTAGACAGCTGCCTCTGAATTTCACATTCTTTTAGAAAACTTTCAAACTCTTTGTTGCAGTATTCTGAGGTTTCATTATCCGATTGCAGACATTTTTCTGTAAAATTCTCAACCTCGTTTTTATATAGTACTTTGAAAACTTCTAGAACTTCATTTTTATATTTTAAAAAATAAACTCAGCTGTAGTACATTTTCTCATCTGTAAAGGCTACAAAATATCTTGATCCGCCAGGGGATTCGACACGCATGGTGTTGCAAACATCTGAATGCACTATTTACAAAATTTTGAGTTTTTCTGGAACTTCTATTATAGGAAAAGTAGCTCGAGTCAATTTTCCTTTGATACATACCTCACAATCATTCAGCGTATCATTCTTTTTGAAATCCAAGCCTTCCAATGTTTCATTTATGCAAGTCAACTTTAAATCTACTTCATTTAAGTGAGCAAGTTTTTTATGCCATTTTTCTATTATATGTTCTTCATGCACTTTATTTTGTACTTGTACAGCCTTAGAATCAACATAATAGGGCCCATTTGACTTGTTAGCTTCTAATACTACAGTGTTTTGAGGGTATGTTACTAATGCTTTGTTCTTTTTGAACAAGACATCAAACCCTTTATCATTCACTTTAGATACTGATAGTAGATTTGTGTTCAGACTTGGTACAAACAATGTGCTAGGCAAATTAATTTTGTTTCAATCAGGCATTTCGGTTTTAACTAGGCCAGTCCCAATAATAGAAGCTGTATGATTCTCAGAGGCCCCATGTTCAGGGGTTTTGACAAAGTCCTGAAAACTGTCTTTATGTCTAAACATATGTGAAGTGCATCCGCTGTAAATGCACCTTGATGAAATTTCAGACTCACCTGAATTAAAAGAATGGTATTGTTCTTCCACTTTGAAAGTTGACTCCCCATTTTCAACACTAGCCCCAGAAATCTATCACTGTGTTTTAAAACTGATTTAGATCATTACCTAACAAATATTAATAATCTTTGTCTTATATTCTTGTTCAAAACATTTTAGGGAAACATTTTCTAAAGAAATTATTCACAGTAAATTGTCACACATATTGATCACAACTGGGAGCATCACAATGTATTACATTTAATTAGCATTGTAGAGATTTAAGCATACAAATTTTGCAGACAGGAAGTGGAATCACTCTAAATAAGTTAACCAAATACCCAAGTTAAAAAAAAAATTCATTGTGAAAGCTAAGAAATGGGGGAAAGAGTAAGGGGTCAGAGGGAATGGGTCCAAAGTTTCCAAAACAACTACTTTTCAGTGTGATATAAAACTGAAGTTTTGGCACGTAGGTAGAGATACATCTCTAAATAACTACAGCATAAAAGTCTTAAAATTTTTAATGGAAAATGGGGCCCCAAAAATCAGTGGAAGGGGGTATAAAAACATTATTAGGTGTGATAGAAAATTTAAATTTGGCAGGCAAGTACAAGTACAAATCCAGATAATCGATGAATTCTTAAAATTTGAAATTTAAAAGTAGTCTGGAGAGTTGGATGGATGGGGATGGATGCGTTTAAAATTTCCAGGTATTTCTCTGTGCTGTAAAACTGAAATTTGGCAATTTACTATTCTTTTAGTATTATACTAACAATAAGCACACAAGGGAGGGGGAGCTTGTGAACTACTCTTTTTTCTCAATGTTTTTGTAGCAGTCCTATTTTCTGTGTTGGCTTACATGTCTTGGTTCATACGACTTTATTAAAATAATTCAGAAATAAGAATATTTTTCAAATATGCTTTGCTTTATTGTCAAATCAGACAAGACGAAAATGGTATGATACCTTGTCTGTGTTCTCATTGATGCAGGTCAAACTGGTTTAAATAAAAAAACAAAACATTTTTATGTGTTCTTTTTGTTTTGTTTTTTAATTTAATAAAAGTCATCTGTATATGTTTGATTGGAGCTTCAGTTTAAGCTAGTTGTTTATATAATTTATAATAGGCTGTAATGAAATGAAAACCTTAAATTAATCTCACCTCCAAATAAACCCAATTTAATTTCTTCACCTGTCTCTGCTTAGTTTCTTTATGTGTAATTGTAGAACCATTATTAATCCACAGTATTGGCTTGTAAGGAATAAGCCTTTGTTTCCAATATTTAATTAAATGTAGATTAATTGAATACAAAATGCAACCCAAATCCTTAAATTGTTAGGGGTAGTAAAATTTGCTATATGCAAATTTAACGTGCTTGCCCTTCTACAGTCACATGAATGAACTTGAGTGTATTTACGAGCTCCTGAAGAGGACCGTGACATGCCGTCACTGTCACCAGCGGCTCGTGGTTGATGTTTCGAACCCCAGAGTCAACTATTGCAGCTGTAATGAGAAAACTTCTTGCTGCAAAGACCGTAAGTTTTATCTGTACTACCGGTACTTCTTTTGGAGTGGAAGTAAAGCTGTTGGTCCCATGTCGACTGGGGCATGTAACTTAAAAGGACCCTGGAAGGTATGTGGAAATACCTTTCTTGGCAAAATTGATATATTCTTGGTGACCTGGTGGTCTAGGGGTAAGGTGTCAGACTTCTATGCTGGCGGCCGGGGTTCAATCCTCGGTCCCGGCAAAGATTTATCTGATTACCAAACCCTTCCTACACCTCTGACAAGACTTCTTGTGAATGTGGGGAATGCCAGGCCTCCACCGTGGTTCGGATTCCACGTTAAACTGTAGGTCCTACATTTCATCTCACAATCACCCTACTATTACACATTAGCGTTAAGTGCGTATAACCCGAACGGGTAGTAAGACGCGGTGCTAATAATAATAATGAGATATATTCTTTCGGTCCCGCTCATAGAAATTCTCATGTGCTGATATAATGAGTCGGTTCAGAAAGTACACATTAAATATCTTAAATAAATAAATGTATCTGTACTAAGCATAATAGGTACCACTAATTTGATATAATGCATTTAGAAAGACAAATAAACAATTGCATTTAACTATTTTATTTTGTGTTGTGGTTGTTTCTACCCCATGTGTACCAACCTTTCAGGCTAACCTTATTTAACTAAATTAATGAGGTATCACATAATATCTGACTATTAGTGACTTATCCAAATTCATTCTAGGGTAAATACTACACCCAGATCCCGGGCAACTAATTTACGATTAGTAAATGAAAACAAATCTATTTCGGCATAAGAATTTTCTGACACTAAATATCACTAAATACTGTTATGTTTTCATCCATCTCACAAATATATTTGGTTGATTTGACATTTGATTTCAATTGACTTCTCCCATCTAAGTGTCAAAACAGTTTGTAAGTTGCAGGACCTATGCATCATGGTGGCTACAGACAGGGAAAACCTGGAAAAGTTAGGGAATTTTTGGATGACAGGGAAAACAGGGAAATGTCAAGGAATTTTTGGATGACAGCGAAAACAGGGAAATGTCAGGGGATTCAACTAAAAATAAGGAAAAGTCAAGGAATTAAAAATATGTCTAAATATTCCATTAATTTCGCAACTAAACACTAAAACAAAAGTTAACAATACTGAAATAAAATAACACTTTAATTTTTAAAATAACTGATAAAATCGTTTATGTTTAGTAGATATAAACTTTTTTTTAATATGTGGTCAGTAATAAATAAAACAAAGACATGATACACCATTAAAACTGGAAAAAAATAGTTGGAAAATTGAAAAATGTTGCCTGGAAAACCTGGAAAGGTCAGGGAATTTTGTAAAATATTTTTTGTAGCCACCCTGTGCATATAAAACTGTTATTAAGTTAATTGTTGAAATTCATATTACCGCTTGGCTACACAGTCAGTTCACAATAAAAAAAACCTTAAATCTGACATTTAAAAAAAGTAACTATATCTACTTTCATGTATTCATACACACTCATCATTTGTTGAATGGTCTAAGGCAGGCACGTCAAACTTGTTTGACCTTAAGGGCCACACTGAACATTGAAAATAATGAAGGGGAGCCACATTTCAGAAAGATCAATAGTGTCACCATCGTAAATAGAAAAATTTCCATTTTAAAATCCTTTACACAACAAAAATAAAATTAAGCTTACATAAAATGTTAAGGCTTATCTAATACTTTTTTTTACCAAAAACTTGAAACATTATATTTGCATCATGTGTCTGAGTGGCTTCAGATCTCTTGTTGAAGTCATGTTCAAAATAGATGACAAATGCATATCGGTAAAAGTGATCACTCGTGTGTTTGTTCTTTTTCATGGGTGAAAACACACTTGTGTGCTGACAAATATAACACATATTTGGTGCGCAAATTTAACCATTTTTGGAAATTGATCTTTGGTGAGCACCTATTAAGTAAAATTTAGTACACCAACCTCACTTGCTAGATTTCACCAAATAATGACCCATTTCCAAATGTCATCTCTAATGTTGTATTCAGACAACTTTTATAAAAATACGAATTGGACCACATTGTTTGTTGGTTCATCAAAAGGTCCATAGTCTACATCTGATCATGAATTAGGCTGCAAGTTTGACATGCCTGATCTAAGGTGCTACACCCATAATATACTGAATTGTTATTGGTGGAAGGATCAGAGTTTTAATCACAGTTTGCTGTACTGCAGGTATTTTTTCCTAAATAGCTTCCCACTTTTCCTTCATGTAAATGTGGATACATTTCTTCTAAATTCTACCTTGCTCATCCTTAACCCACTGCATTTAGAATACCTAAACAAGTAGTAAATTGCAGTAAATGAAAAATAAAAATAATCAGCTTTCATGTATTCATCCTTTTGTATAGTGATGAGTTGATTCTAAAATTTTCTAACTTCTTATCCTGTGCTGGTTCTCTTATTTTGGTTCTAAGTTTTAATCTTTCTGTATTATAGGTTGTTAAAATTGTCATCATCCAGTTGGCCACTAAACATAAAAGGTCCTAAATGGTTTGTAGAAACTTTTTATCTATGCCAACTGTATTCATTTAATTTTTATATGTGTATTTATTAAGAATCTCTTTTGTCTTATACAACTAAGAACTCTTTAATTAACTTTATTGGAACCAAAATCATTTCCAGTTCAAGTGAAAACCCTACCCAGCCCTACTCTGTTCATCTGCTGGCTACTCTGCAGTTATTCTTTATATATTTTCTAACCTGATTTAGGTTATTTATATGGCAATTTTCTAAGATTAATCTATCTTACCTAACATAAGATGATAAGGATAATTTTGTTTTAATAAATACCCTAGCACAGGAACCACACTATTTGAAAAATCACCCTAATCTCTAAATATCTTCATTACTCCTTCACCCCTATTTGCTTCGCCGGTGATTGAACCCTAGTTTTATGGGTATGAGTCTGGCTACCATAGTTACCTCTAGCAGACTCTTAGGTCATTGAAATACAAATCAACTTGTATCAACTACCTGTCATATTTGAGTTGCAGCTACAACCAACTGGGTGCCTTTCATTGAGAGAGAAGATCTTCTTATATGGAGAAAGGACTGTAATGCTTTGTATGCTTATAAAGGTAAATATTAGTTAAGTATTGGTTCTATAGCTGGTTGGATAGGAAGACCCACCACAGGTCCAGAAGTATCTTACTAACAGAATAGTGCATAAAGTTACTTGACACTCATATATTGTAGAACCCTTATGGAATGATTAAAGATTTAGTATCCTAACACCTATGGATCACCTGGGATTGTAAGACACGGTGTGCACAAATAGATGTATTACCATATCAACTTGGTCTTAAAATAATTATGCGTGTTGAATGTGTTTGAGAATGAGATGAACTTGGACAGCTCATTAATAGAACATTGGCGTGCTAAGTCAAAGATCTGGATTTGATTCTTGTATAAAGTTATCATTTTTTATATACTTTTAAATAAATACATGTGAATAACAGCAAGTCTATACTAAATTATAATTTCAATTCAATATACTACTAAACTTGTACAATTTTGAAATAGTATAGGTTCTCACAACCCTTTTATTATTTAGAATTAACCTTTTAACGTTAAGAATATTTAAATTTCTTAATTTAATATTTTATTCATCTTTTAAAGTAAATCTAGAATTATTATAAATTGCAGTTTGTTGATAGTTAGCTTTATTTTCGTGTTTGGAGACTCATATCTCTAACACGTGTGAGTAAGTTGTCTCCTTACACTTTGATCAATTTCCCGCTTTCCAATAATTATTACTGATTGGTGGATGAAAAGAAAACGCAATGTTTTATGGGTGGATAAAAAATGAAAGGGTGCGGCCTTATGGCATGTCTTGATAGAGTCTCTTGGAAAATGTATAGAAGTAAAGACGTGTTTTTGTTACTCGCCAAAATGTAAAACTTTAAATAAATTATATAAGAAACAGTTGTTCCAAAACTTGTTGGAGACGAATGTGTTTTGCAAATCAGTCTAAAATGTAAACTTAAATTTATTTAATTGAAACAGTTGTGCTCAGAATTATGATACATAAAGACATGTTTTATATTGCACTGGAAATTTAACATGTAAAAATATGTATAGAAAGAGTTTGCTGCAAATCATTACACAGATGGGTGTGTCTTTACGTGGTTCTATAAAATTATATTAGTATTCATTATTGTTATTTCTGTTGCACAATCTTTCCACAAGAAATAAAACATGTGAAACCTAAATCTGTGTGCTTAGAGAAAGAAAATGATTGCCACATGAATGCACCCAGTCATCTAATGATGAAAACAACATTAGCATTAGCATTTAACATTTGGAATGAATAACTGCCATTAACAAAGATTTATTTAAATAAGTTAGTCTGTGAAATACAAATTAAATGTAAAATTATGCATTTGAGTGTCAACTCTTTTGGTATGTGGGTTTGGATTTTTTTTTGTTTATGTTTTGAGTGTCAAGTGACCCTTTTGCCACTATACATATATTTATTTACCAAGGAGAAGAGAGGAGGGTTAAGTGCCACATAATCGACTATACACACTATACATTCATGTAAAGATGTGGTTTGAATAATACAACTTACAACAATGTTTTAGTCATCCATTGAACCAAACAGTCTAAATGCTATATTTCATTGGGGTTTTTTTTGTCATAAAAAGTTAATTTGCTACATGAAATACTTGGTTAGGAACTGTTGAAAGGTGGCAGGCCTCAATCTTTCCATTCCATGTCAGCCTTGTTTAAAAAATGTGTTTTTTAACAAACACATTTTTTGTAGATAACATTCTGATGTAGTTTTTTTACATCTTTTCCGCTACCGGCTTTCTAGACCTGTCATAGCTGCATATGCCTTATAATTTAACATAGGATTAGGACAGGCACAACATCCAGTCCCCAGTCGGTAATTCATTACTCTGATACCAATGATACATTTTTTGGCCATGCAGGGAATCAAACCCATGACCCTTAGCTCAATAGACAGATACGCTACCAACTGAGCTAAGGTGTCAGATTATTTTGATTAGTAATTGTATGAATATAGATCATTTACACCCTGATAGGGATTTCAATCCTTGCTGTCTGGTTTTACACACTGACTGAGCTATCCATGATCCCCTTTCATTGTGTCATGTTTATATAACATTTTAGAAAACATTATAATTTATAAATGAATCTTTCATAAGGAGTAAATGAATGAAATATATGTTAAGACTTATTTATTGTCATCTACAAATTGCAAAGATATGTGTTCAAATTATTTAATTTATAAAATTGAATATTGAAGATAAATTTCATTATAATTAAAACCCTAAACAAGTTATTTGTACTCTAGGCATATCTGTTTTTCCTTTTATAACACACTTTGTATATTTAAGATATTAAATAATTCATTTTCAATACTATAGTTTACATTCTATATTTTACTCAATCTAATTGTTCTATTATTCAACATTCTTTACTAGAATTCAAAATTTTAATTTCACAGTTCCATGATTATGGTACAATAACTTGAGTACCGAAACACGTCAGCCAATTAAGCTTCCAGAAATATACATCATAAACTGGAACACCTAAATGAGTAATGGGACAATCAATCAGATAAGACTTAGATAGATTAAAATAATTTTTAAGAAAAAACTTTTTTTTGTATTATAACTTTTATACTATAAACAAAATTATAAAACCTTTGAATATTTATGTTTATGATATTTTATACTTTTAACTTGTTTTAATAAGTTTTATTTCTCATTCTCGCTAAAACTAGTCTGACAATTGTTTGTTTAATATGTTGTGAATGTTAGTTTGACCAATTTGACTTCTACAATCAACAAATATTGAGTAAGGGTAAATATCTTAAATACACAAGGTGTGTTATAAAAGGAAAAACAGATATGCTTAGAGTACAAACAACTTGTATAAGGTTTTAATTATGATGAAATTTATTTTCAAAATTCGATTTTATAAATTAAATAATTTGAACACATATCTTTGCAATTTGTAAATTACAATATCTAAGTCTTAGCATATATTTTTTCATGTTTATATAGTTGAATGACCCAACTGAGATGCTTTGTACCTCACTCAGTAGAACAGTCAGGTGAGCAGGGTTCAAATTCCTGCCCAGATGTCATTTTGAGATTTGTGTTGTTCCAGTGTATGGAAACTATAATGACGTGACAGCAGAGGACTTTCTCCAGGTGCAGATCGACACAGAGTACCGCAAGCAGTGGGACAACACAGCAGTCAATCTTCAGATATTAGAGTCCGACCCCAAAACAACCAGCGACATTGTGTACTGGGAAATGCAATGGCCTGTAAGTAGTACCAATCCATTATTAGTGTTGCAGGTTTTTTTGGAGGAGGGATGTAATTGAGTGACAGATTTTATACAAGTTACCTTCATTGAGATTGTGTTGACAGGAAGAAGGCTGGGTGTGTTTTTATCAAACTCTAACCAAAAATTGACTGCAGGAGTTTTAATATTTGTTTAGCCATCTTTCAATGAGAATTCTCTTATTATCAATGCTTGTTGAGTTTTAAAGTTTGTTTTGTTTCTTAAAAATTTGAGAGAGGTAATTTTCTTTAAGGATAAAATTTAATTGATTTTTAGAGATGGATCATGGATCAAACACAATTTTTCTTGAATCTGAATCTTAATTTTTATAGATATATTGACCACAATTTTTCTTGAATCTAAATCTTCATTTTACCTATTAATATTTTGAATCTGAATTTTAGAAAACATAGAAAGTTCAAGAATTAACTTTTCTGCATTAGTATTTTTCCCTTATTTTTTATTTATTTTGCTCTTAAGTTCAAACAAGTGTTTATCTACAGGGGGTGAGATAGTAGAGGAGGCAAGAGTGAGATAATATGGACATGTAATGAGCATGGAAAAGGAAAAAATCCCAAGGAGGATGACGGAATTGAAGTTAACAGCAAGTGTACAAATGAGAGGAGAATAATGGATGAAAGTAATGGAGGAAGAACTGAAGGAAGATGGAGGCATTTTACTAAATTGTGCTGACCACAAGCTGGAAACATTTTAATATGATGATGATGATAATAAATTATTAAGTTGCTAGAGAGTTTCAAATAGTAGCTATATAGCATCCCACACTCAAAACCATCGATTTCCTTGTTAGACTGTCCTTTTCATACCCAGCAGTGTTGCCATTTTGTAGCTTAAAATGAACAAGTTCTTTCTATAAAATTAGCATTGTTGTAGCATTGTTTCAAACTACAGGCCTTATGACTTTAAAATAAGTATCAAATAATAGACAACATGGTCAAATAATGTACAATTAAACTTATCATGAGACCCAATTTCACGATGTTTTTCCGAACTGATTATCTGCCACTCCCCACAAGTCATGATGTGTGCATCCGGCTGCAATATAAACCACGATCCGACTAACCTGATCGATTTGTGGATGAGATAGTGCCTGATAAGAACACCAGGGGGTGCGTCCGGTGCTTGAAACTACTACTACCTTCTAAAATAATCACGCCCGGTCTTGTGGCTGACTGGGCAAAGATGTAATTTAAATGTAAATTAGAATCCTTATGCTCATGTTTGTTTTGACAAAGATAAAATTAAAATTGGAATCTCTTTGCTCAAGTTTATTTTGACAAATATGATTCACATTTTGAAATTAAAACATATGTGTGGTGTTTTGGTAATAATGTAATTTTCTCTGAAAGGACATAAGGTTGTATTGAGAATTTTATAGGGGACCACATGTCATTAAAAGTTGTAATCACCTTCTTTTCCCAAGAAATAAAAGCCAGGCAGTTACTAGAGAGTAACATTATTATTATTATTATTATTATTATTAGCACCGCGTCTTACTACCCATTCGGGTTATACGCACTAACGCTAATGTGTAATGGTAGGGTGATTGTGAGATGAAATGGAGGACCTACAGTTTAACGTGGAATCCGAACCACGGTGGAGGCCTGGCATTCCCCACATGTCTTGTCAGAGGTGAAGGAAGGGTTTGGAAATCAGATAAATCTGTGCCGGGACCGAGGATTGAACCCCGGCCGCCAGCACAGAAGTCTGACACCTTACCCCTAGACCACCAGGTCACCTTTAGAGAGTAACAAAATATTTATTGGATGTAAGAGATATAGTTAAGAAACAATAACAAAATATAAACATAAGAATATTGATCATAGTGTGTAAGGTTGGAGTTTTAGAAGTTAAACATTATGTACCAATATACTCTAAAATTGACATGATTGGCAGAAGCCAGAAAACATGATACCGTGTGAATATGAAGGTAGATTAGATTGGTCAAAGTCGGTGACCTTAACATTAACATAACTTTCCATGAACAGCAAAATAGACTATAAGGTTCAAAGTCAGAGTCTTTGATATCAATATAATGTTTCACAAATAACAATAATAGACTAAAAAGTTCAAATTATGAGACTTTAATATTTATATAATAGTTCATGAATAACAATGATAGAATAGAACACTCGAATTCAGAGACTTTAATATTTATATAATATTTCATAAATAACCAAATGGAATAGAATGCTCAAAGTCAGAGTCTTTAATATTAATATAATGTTCCACAAATAACAATAATAGACTAGGAAGTTCAAAGTTAGAGACTTTAATATTTATATAATATTTCATGAATAACAATAATAGACTTTGCCATAAAAGTATGAAGCTTACAAGATAACCCCAAGCTAAGCGAATGGGTATCAAACAAGGACATTACATTACTAAATAAATTTAGATATAGATTCAACTGTCCTAAAATAAATACATCCATATTGAGTGGGCCCGCCAATAATGACTCTAATTTTCGGGGGGCGCAATAATTACAGAGGCTCTCATGACCACACAGCAAAATTATGATAAAACCAGCTTGACTCTCGAGCTAATACTCCGTTCTCGGGCATAATAGGGAGGTGTGGTATAAAGTACAATACTGAGAGAATATCTTGCAACTAATACAAAGTTTGCACGCATTTTAAAGTAAATAAAACAGCGTTGAATATAAGTGCCCGCTTATTAATGAATTCCCACTAAATAGAGTAATAAATAAATCACACAAATTAGTGGTGATCAGCATCCCTTTGGACTGCTTAAGGCAAGCAAGATTACATTAACAATGCCAACAATTACCATTCGCTACTCTCATGAAAAATAGATAAAAAATGTGCACTCAAAGTTAAAGTTCTGAAAATAAGTTCCTGAAGTAAGTTAAAAATAATGAGGACGAGGATACAACATAACCCTGCAGATACCAAAAAGAAACCCATCCCAAAATTGACCATTATAAATATTAAGCCCAAATCAGTAATTTTGAATGAAATTCCACATGTTAAACCAAAAAAGAATTTTTCTAAATACAATTAAGTCACAGTCTAAGCTGTCGTCCTCACCTCAGTTAGCCTATGGTGCAATGAGTGACTATACTATCAAAACATCCCATTATATAGTGAAAATGGACAGCCATGTTTACAGAGAGCAGGGAAGATAGGCGGGAGAAAGAAGAAGAAAGAGGAGAAAGGAGGGCACGGAGCGGGGACTCTGCTGGTCATCCATAGAACTAGAAACTTTTAGAATGGCCCTGGCGAAGGAAGAGGCACCTAATATGCGCCAAACCGCGTTCATTTTTTTTCTCTAGAGCTGGCTATATTATGACGGCTCCATTTAGTCTTAGGAATTGTGTGTTGGCGAGAGGTGGTCAGTGCTCACGATGCCAGAGTTCATGTCCAACAGGGCAGAGGGTAATTGTTACCCCATTTGTTTGTAGTCGTTATATGTAACTCGTTACAAAGTCACTTATAAACATATTCATAATTTAAAATTCAATATTGATAATCTAGGTAAAGATAGACTTAATAATGTATTATTCAAGGTGGGCTCATTATTTCAGTGCTAGGTTTATGTCTTTTTCATCTTTGCTTGGATTTAATCCTTGATTTTTTTGAATCCTTGAACTTTTGTTGCTTGTTTAGGAACGTAATATAATGATTTGATCCATACCATTTTTGAGGAACGTCCTGTTTGAGTCAGACAATATTTCTTAGTTCTCAGGGATTTGTTTTTTTCTTTTTACTAATATTTTGATTAAATAAGATGTAATAAAATAATAAACTTATGACATTTTGATCACACTTTTATTTTTGTAGTATATATTATTATTTTGTTTAACATTTAATGCATAAATGTTATAAAATATAGATAGATATTTTACCTCTTTCTGAGATAACTTATTTTTTTAAATATATGAGCAAGTTAAATGTAAATTTCAAGGGTTATCCTAAAAATGTTACATAATTATTTTGTATAGTAGTTATATTTTTATAAAATAGGTAACTTTGATAAAGGTTGTACTTTATCACGAGTTTGGTTAGCTAATATTCTTGCTAGCTATACGTTATACTTTTCATATTTCATGGTTCATATGCCAACTTTTGCCAAAATAAATAAATATGTGTGTGTGTTTGCAAATCGAGTTGACAGGTTACATGGCCGATATATATGATAATATAATCATTCTTTAAGTCCTGACAGCTCACTCTGAATTGATTTCTCCCTTTTTTGTACTGCAGTATGCCTGCCTTCATCCTGAAGGACAAAGAAGGGGTTACAATGTATATTCTTTTAACATCCACTGGTGTAGCTAATGAAGGGAAGATAAAAACTACCAAAACAAATTTTACATTAATTTTTTTCAAAAAATAAAAATGAACATTGTGTCTCAGTTAATGAGGTTCAAAATATATCACATAAGTCTTGTAGTACTTGTGTGTGAAAGCCAATAATTGTATTGGGGCTATAGTAAAAATCACAAACAATGCTTATAAAGTCAACGTTAGAAAAAAATTGAACGCTTTTATAACTATTGAAATATTTAAAGTAAAACATGAAAATTTAACTTGTTTAAAACTTTTTTCCTTCTATTAATACTTTGTTATACTATATATACGGTAATAATAAAAAGTGTTAAGATCTATTTTTGAAAAAAAAAAAAAATAATGGGAGGGATTAACTATAATTTTCCTTTTNATATGGGCAGGTATCACCTCTCATCTCCCCTATGCTATTTATGTGTGGAGGTGTTTAGAAGTCACAGAGCATGTAGCTTGACCTCAACTCTGCCTGTTGTAACAGACCACGGCACTGTTTACCACTAGAGTAAATATAATTATAACTCTGATGAGCTTGGCATCATTGAATCCCCCGACTGAAAACATGTCAAGAATGTGAATTGATATATCTTGTAAAGGCAAAATATAGCTGTTTGAAACTTAGCCTGCCTTAGAAGTATACCAGTTGCGAATTGCTAATTTTGTGTGGCATTATTTATTTTTGCAGATTTTGCTAGGTTTTTGGTTGCTAAGTTGTAATTATATTAATTACATGATTATAATTATATTTAAATGTTTCACTGTCTATTAATTTTACTTTTGCTATTAATTTAATTAATAGTTTAAAGTTTTAATTAATCACACTATTAACTATGCATTCGGTGACCTGGTGGTCTAGGGGTAAGGTGTCGGACTTCTGTGCTGGCGGCCGGGGTTCAATCCTCGGTCTCGTCACAGATTTATCTGATTACCAAACCCTTCCTTCACCTCTGACAAGACATCTTGTGAATGTGGGGAATGCCAGGCCTCCACCGTGGTTCGGATTCCACGTTAAACTGTAGGTCCTCCATTTCATCTCACCATCACCCTACCATTACACATTAGCGTAAGTGCGTATAACCCGAATGGATAGTAAGACGCGGTGCTAATAATAATAATAAAAACTATCCATTCAGAAACAAGAAAAATACTTAACATTGATAAGTTGAGAAGCAAAAAACGTTAATCAGTGATTACTGTTTAACACTAATTTTATAAAAAAAATTATATATTCTATTATAATAAATCTAATAAGATATAGATGAGTTTGGTAATTGTTCAAGAAAGTGAACTCGCATTTGCGTGGCTAGTCTAAGGAAAAACATTGTGCATAAACTGACTTGAGAAAACCATCCCCAGTTAGCCCATCCAGAATTTTATATCTGACCACCTACCTACCTTTCGCTGGTGAACCTTTAAGGTGCCTCTTTAAAGCTGGTTTAAATTTGTAATATAATTAGGGGTGTGCAACGCTTCGACTTAGCTTTGAATATTTGTTCTCTTCAACTTCTATTTGAAAGTAAAATACCGGAGTCAACAATTTTACAAAGCATTGTTGAAAATAAAAATTCAAAGTTAAAACACACATTAATTTTTATTTTTATAAATTTTCTTTTGTAATTTCTGTCCCAAATTAGTGTTGGTGTAAAAAAAATATGAATTATTACATTACATTTTGTGATAGTAACTTAATTTATCATTTTAAGAAAAAAACATATAAATTTTGATTGGAATAAATTATATTTTAAATTATATTTAATACCTAAATTTACATAACAATAAAATAAATGACAAAATATATCGTCTATATTTTTATTTCCTTCTCCTTATTTGATATTAACCTTAGGTCCAATCTTACTCTGTCATGTTATTCTATTCGTTAGGGCGTAACATAAGGTTAAGCGATAACGACCACTACTTTGAGTTTTACAATGTTAGTTGGAGCTAGCGTCCTCGTTAAAGTGCTCATAAAGCTAACGCGAGCTATACCACCTGGTTAGTATTTTAACGTCAACACTAACGTCCAAACATTCTGCCATATTGTTTTATGGCAATATTTTTTCTATTCAAGTGAGGTTACATTATTATTTTTAGAAAACTTTGGATAGTTATCTATGGATTCTCTTGGTTTTAATATTGTCCACCTGTAATTAAATAGATGTTTCACCAATGATTACCTAATCTCAGATTTGCAGTGTTGTAATTCTAACTTTCAAGAAATTCTGTATGCACCTCTTTGGTGTATATGGTACGGCATCAGCCTTCCAATACATTTACTCATGTTCAATCCTGACCATGGTTTTTTTTCTTCTTTTTTTTTAAAGAACAAATTACTTCCAGTTTAACACTGAGAAGATAATAGAATAATTATGTCGAATTTATTCCTTCTATTTAATATAGCTGTTTAATTTGGGATGCCAACATTTCTTTTGGGAAAGTTTTTATAGGGTGATTTCTAAGTCATTGTACAACACGAGGCAGAGGTTTTTAATTCCTGGTATCGACTTTTATTACAATTATTTTGGCTTAGCCTTGCAGGCTCTTGTTTTTTTATTCAAAATCTGTAAATTCTTTTCATTGCTGTAGGCCTGCCTTTGTTTTTATCATCTTGTATTTTATTATGTTTAGGCCTGAATGGCTAATATAGGACATGTTGTTTTTTTTTTTTCGCTTTCTCCTCTCCAGTACACTCCCATGGTTATTTAAGGGTGATTTTTATTTGAAATTTAGATTGTCTGTTAAAAAATTGACAGTGATTTTACTGTTTGGATATTTAATTATTTTGAAGCTTAAAAAATTGCATTAAAATAAACAGAGTAGGTATACCCATCTTTATTTGCATAGAAAAAAACATATATTATAAACTTATATGTATGAATATGATTATTGAATAACATGACATGTTATAAACATGTATTATACTTTAAACTGTTTTCCTAACTCCATAACTTCACAGACATTTAAATAGTTACTTACAATCTATTGGGGTTAAATTTAAGTCAATCATAAGCTATGTAACAAATCTAGTGCTCTGAGAAGCTTGATTATAAGAACTAATGGAAGGTACCTGCCCATAACTTGACGAGCACATCAAAATTGTATTGTAAAACACAACACCAAGTCTAACCCACGATTAGACTTTATGAACAGTTAAGTTATGAGGACTTTAACGTAACATTGTAATATTGGGCCTTAGTCTTCTATGACAAAATGTTTCTGTGTTACATAAATATGTTAAATCATCTTCATGTCTGAGGAAAACCAATATAATTGTAAAATAATTTATAGATATATGACAATAAATGTAAGGTTAATAAATGTAAACAATTCAAAATGGAAATAGTCTAGAGGAAATTGAAGATAATATACTAAATATTAAATAATTAACCACTTAAATTAACAAGCTTTTAATTACCTTATTTATTTATCATAAGTAAGGTAATTATAAGCTTGTTAAAATAAACGTTGTGTGTTGTCGAGTGATAAATCTTAAGCTTAGTGTTTTACATAACTAATTATAATATTCCTTAAATCTAACATTTTACCTAATTTCTCTTGTCTAGAGATGAACAATAAGGGGGTACCACTAATTTATTATTTACATATACTCTAATTATTTACATAATTTCTCTGACTGACAGTCCCTTGGGTTGGTGCAATTTATGTGCCACTTCCCCAACATTTAGCTCAAGAGGGCGGATTCCGGTGGCTCGGTGGGTAATTCAAGTAGAAACAGTCACCTCGTTGGTTTGTGTGAGATTCCCATAACACATTTTTAATTGTTAAAACTTGTTTAACCTTACAATTTTATTGTCATATAGCCATAAATTATTTTATAATTACTGAATTATATTGGTTTTCTTCTGACCTGAAGATGGAGGGACATCCATATAATGACACTGAAACATGTTGTCATAGAAGGCTAATATCAAATAAGGAGAAGAGAATAAAAATAAATAAGATTTAATTTTATCACTTATTATTCCTTACCAAATCAAATATGAATATTATTAAAAATAAATGTATATAGCTATGCAAAGTATAATTTTTTTAATCAACACTAAACTTTAAAAAACAAAATTCAAACTGTGATTCACCTCAGGAAATATCTCATATTATTTTATTCGACTTTGCTTCAAATGTAAAAATTAGACTTCATACAGTGATAATGATGATGCACGATTATTGATACATGATACAAACCTAACTTCACATGGATGCACATTTTATAACTTAATAAGTTTTGAATATAAAACATTGTTGACATGTCTCAAGCGGAAAAGAGCTGTTCTGCAATTTAATAGTAGAAAACACTATGTATGTTAACATTTCATTTTATTATTTGAATCCACATTTATATTAGTGGTAAACCAATGTTCTGGAATTTGGTTGCAAGATCAATCCGTAAAACATCTTCAATTAAACCACTATTGATGAGCATTATAGCTTTATAAAAAAATCAGCTTTGAATTCTAAAAAAAAAAAAATTAAAAATCATATCTTGGTTCCTTAAAGGCTTTTCAAAGTTCTAGGGATTTAGAAATTCGAAGGATCTGTCCTTGGTTTTTTTTCCCCTTCCTTTAGTGGGATTGAGAGATTTCTGAGACTACAAAGCCATATGTTTGTTTCAGCGTTTGTTCGCCAACAGAGACTATGTGTTCAACAGGCGGTATGTAGTAGACTGGGACCACAAGCTGATTGTAGTCATGAACCAGTCGACCAGCCACCCTGAGTGCCCGGCTAAGTCTGAGAACCATCGCGTGAAGGAGTACTGGTCTTACATGGTCATCAAGGCATACACTTCTTTTAGTGAGGTCAGTCATGATACGTCAAACACAAAGCTAAAATGAAAAAACAAAAAATATCAAGGGGAACCTTTTTTATTTAATTCAGTCTGGCTGTAGCTTAGAACTTTATTAGATTATACTTTTGCATTTTAATAGAGGGTTTGAGGGGTGAAAGTGAAATTATGTATGTTTGACTATACATTTTAATTATATATTTCAGTGACATTTAATATTAAAGTTAAAATAATACTAGCAAATATGAACAAGTAAATCATGTCAAATACATTTAAACATAAATCATCCTAATTAAAATATAAACTGTTAATGGGAAAAGTAATAGTTTTGGTCCCTTACCAACTCAGAAAAATCTGGTTCATATGTTGTCAGAGCTATTCAGACAGTTTTCTAGCCGTTTATTTCCTGTCAAGGTCTGGGTGTTGCTCTTGATAATGTTCTCATACAAAAAGGATGATTGGCAACCTCAACGTATTTAATAAGAACAAATCAAGCTAGCCTATTTTAATATTGGAAACATTTAACATTTTATATAATGCAGTCTACACAGTGGCTACTAACAACTTAATTTATTATGCAAGGTTGAGGAGGGTAACTTAAAGTAAATGTGTCAGCACTAGCTTGACGAGAGGATGGAACACCCTTCCTCCCCGACCACTTCCCCAACTGTACCTTACTGGGGTTCTGACCTCTATCCCCTTGGCAATGCTTATTACAGAACTTAGACCACTCCACAAGTGATATTTGTATGGTGTGAAGGGCCATTTATGAGTGATTAAGGTTCACTATATGTGTTTTTCCATGAACTTATATAATTTTTTTTAATGGCAACTTATCTTCTTAAGGGTTCTGGAGGGGAGAGAGATGCTAAGGATCGAAAGGTGTGACTGTAAAAGTAGCTTTGTTGGGACGTAGTGAATGGTGGGAGTAGTTGGACTTGGCGCAGTAGGAGCAGATTCTGAGCAGTGGGAAGAGGGAGCTTTTGACGAAGATTAAGAGGAAAGAGCGATGAGAGCGCAATGGCTGATGCCAGAACTAGAGGTGGGAAAGTCAGCTAGATCTTGATTTTTCTTCATGTGGGTCCATCTCCTGGATCTGCAGCATCTCGTCTTGGGCATGATTGGTCTCGGAGCATGGTGGTCTAAGAAGACATTGGGTTGAATCAACAGGAACTCGGTCAGGGAATGGTGCAACTCTGCAGAATGTTAACTCAAGGAGGTAGCCTAAGGACGGCACCACCATGGGACTGAAATATTTAAGGAACCGAAGGAAGCAGCCTAGGCACGACTCTACTCTTATGGGAAATTAAAGAAATGCTTGTTTAATGAACATTTCCTATGTTAGGAAACCTGATTGCCGCAGGCAGAGCACCCTGCTATATTTGTCAATATCTCTAACTTATGAAATTCATGGCATATTCATGGAGACCGATTTCTGAGAACTTTCTATCCTATATTTGACACCTTCTACATTAGCAGTTTATTGTGCCGTTTTCAACAACATATCACTGTGAAAGTGGTTTTTAATCCATGTTGTACCTAAAAACAAATACAGTAAATAAGCTACATTTGGAGCCATAAATCCTCTTGAAAGTTTCAACTGAACAACCAGACATAAAAAAGTTGTGCCAAGCCATGCAGCCACACCCCTCTGACTGAAAACCCTTTGGGATTCATAATATATAAGCTCTAAAATTATAATTACAAATTTTGATTTGAAAATATTGTGTTTAGGTTTACTTTTTTTTATTTATTTTTGAACAAATTTTTGAAGGAAATTTGTAAAACTTTTCTTCAGACATTTTATAGTAAAACTATGTTTTTTAACTGATCATAATGATTCTCAATAAGAGATAATGTTAAAGCTATAACATTAGGATTCTCTATAAATAGCTCTGTCACATTTGAGTATTTTGACCATAAATATTTTTTCCCCAAGAGATTAAATAGCTCAATAATTTATCCTGTGGTCATATTTTTTAAAGCCTGTCATTTGTAAATATTTCATCTTGGGAGTACATTAATTTTTTATTCGTGGTCAAGGGGTACAATCTAAAACAGTTTGAGAACTGCTGGTATATATTATATTTAAAAATTATCATGGTGTATGATGGAAGTAAAGTGTGCGATAGGGTTGATGGCACTTTGAGCGAATGGTTTGACATTGAACAGAGTGTTAGACAAGGTTGTGTTACATATATCTCCATGGTTGCTTAATGGCATTGTGGATAAGTGTATGAGAGATACTTGTGAGGAGATGGTTGGTGTGAAATGGTCAATGTGAATTTAGGAGTGCTGCTATATGCAGTTGTTTCTGTATTAATGGCTGAGAATGAAAGTGACTTGCAGATTGCATTAAATCATTTGAATGTGGCGACGGCAGAATGGCTCCAAAACTGAAAGGATATCATTTTGATAAAGACGGATCAGGAAATGATTGTCGGCTTAGTGTAACTGTAAAACTGTTAAAACAAGTAAATGGTGTTGTGTATCTGAGCAAAATGTTTTTTAAAAAGGAAGGATAGATGGTGAAATTGACAGGTGGGTGAATGCATCTTGGAGAGTAGTTTGATGTATGTGGACTTTTTCAAAGAATGAAATACTATCGAAAGAGGCAAATATGGAAGGATATAAGAGTGTGTTAAGGGCAATGGATGTGAAGCGTGAGTTTGTCAGGATAAACACAAGAGTGAGATTATTGTGGATGGAATTAAATATCTAAGCAATGTATGCGGAAAAAATCCTGAGAACAGTGTCATTAATGAATGAATGCTGAAAGAATGTGGTTTGGAAGGGAATCTAATAAGTCATTGTGAAAGAAGTGTCTTACGTTGGTTTGGGCATGTTGAGAGGATGAGTGTGGATCGAGTAAAGAGTCAAATATATGATGTTAGAATGTGTGAATCTAAAGGAATAGGTAGGCCATGTAATATCTGATTAAATTTTGTAGATGAATGTGTGGAAAATAGAAACATAAATAGTTTTAAGAATAAAAGAGCATGTATGGTTCGTTGTATGGATGTTGCTGAAGCGAAGGGAGTATGTAAGGTAAGGGAATTGGGAAGAAAGTTAGTGAGGATGGATTAAGTATGAATTTGTATTTTGAGCTCCATATATAGTTGTTTGCCTACCCCATAAAACAACGGTGTGAATAGGTATGTATGTAATTCTCTTATTTACTACAGCTTGGCTTTTTTAACTTTTTAGAAACAATTTTTTAAAAAAAGTTGTTTTAAATGTGTCTCTTATTTCATTAAAAAAAAGTATACAAAATTAATACATATTCATTTTTACTAACATAATTAACTTTTAAAATTATACATTTATTAAACTCACACTTTCTATGTAAAGTTTATATTCAGGAGCCTTATGAAAAGTTTGCTCAATATCAATTCAAATTAAAAAAAAAAACTTGAACTGCAGACCCTTAATTATGACACATCGATTTTATATTTTTGTGTAAAATTGTAGATTTGCTTGAGTCTACACAACTACAAAACTCAATGCAAATGTGCTGAAAAATCCTTGTCACAATAACATATTGTCCTCTTATTCATCACTTGTTTAAAATAGTGTGTCTGTATTTGATTTTAACCACTGGGCCACCTCATTATGACTTTTCTTTGATCAGTCACATCTGCTTGTTTAATGTGCACTTGTAATATTGTTGTTCTACATTAACACACTTAAGCACACTTGTATGTCAGACTTGTTTGCCCCACTTGAAAGGAGATGGCCACTGTTCATATCTTATGTTATAGTTATATTGTCTTTTATTCAGCCAATCAGAAGAAAATATGGGCATACTATTTGTATTCAAATAAGATAAATGCTTATGGGTCAAAAATAGCATTTTGTAGAAATATGTATTTGCATTTTAAATCTTTAATAATATCAATAATAAGACAATGTAGAAACAATGTACAATCATGTACAGTAATTGATAGTGAAGGAAGCCAACCTAAAAGGATATTTAGGTTAGGCCTGGATAGAAAAACACACTGCTCTCTTCATTTCCTCCCTTATTTTCTTATTAAACTATTGCATTAGAAACTTCTCACATTGTTTTAAATTTTCGAAGATATTCCTTTAAGTAACTTTAACTTTAATATACAATATATTTTTAATTTGTTGCAGCCGGGAATAGAGTTTTCCTTGACATATTTTGATAATGCCGGTGTGTCTATCCCATCCTCAGTGACTGCGTGGGTTGCTATGAGCGGTAAGTACTGATATCTGACAACCGTTAAAAAGTATGATTTGTTGTTGTGTTATTTTAATAGTATTACTTACTGCTTATAAAATCAATCCAATCAATTTTACCTAGAAAATACTTTAAATATTATTATTATTATTATTAGCACCGCGTCTTACTACCCATTCAGGTTGTACGCACTTACGCTAATGTGTAATGATAGGGTGATTGTGAGATGAAATGAAGGACCTACAGTTTAACGTGGAATCCGAACCACGGTGGAGGCCTGGCATTCCCCACATTCACAAGATGTCTTGTCAGAGGTGAAGGAAGGGTTTGGTAATCATAAAATCTGTGCCGGGACCGAGGATTGAACCCCGGCCGCCAGCTCAGAAGTCTGACACCTTACCCCTAGACCACCAGGTCACCTACTTTAAATAAGTTATGACAAAAGATGTAAAGATATCTTTCTGTATGTGAGTAACTTTTTCTATATAAGTTTCATAGGAAATATTGTTTATCTCTTTCTTAAAGTGATTTAAAGAATATTACCAAAATTTGTATTTTATTTTCTAGTTAAACTTTTGTAAAGTAAAAAAAAAATTGTTTATAACTATTTTTATAAATTAAATATGTTTTTGTAAATTTATGAATTAATCAAATTTTATCAGTTGAGGATCTTTTACACAAAGAATTATACATTTTTAGTAATTCGTGACAGGCTACTCATTAAGAAAAACTCTGTATAATCTTTTAAAATGCATGAAATTATCTTTCAGGATGTTGAATTGAGCATTTGACACTCTTTATTAAATAATTCCGATCAAACAAAATCTATGTAAAGAGATCAAGCAGATATGACTGATTTCCTTCTAAAGGCAGCATTACATTTTGTCCACTTACAGCAGTGTTAAGTGTAAACTGTGTTCATATCTTTGTTTTATATTTTCCATTTTTACTCTATAACAGTTGATATATACATTTTATCAAAGCATATTACTACTCGTTTGGGTTAAACACAACTTTGCAAAAGTGTTCAGAATGAGTAAGGTTGAATTTAGAGAAAGTGTACTCACATTTGCATTGAGGCAGTTTGGAAAATAATTTGAGAAAAACCACCCTCAATACATTGGACCGGAATCTGAACTCCAATTTCCTCATTAATTTGCCAGTCCAGTCTAATGCAAGAGTGACATCTTTGTTCATTAAACCACCAAAGTGAGTCACCTCATTATTGACTATTAAAATTGGGTAAATTCACTTGTAGCTAATGATAGGACCTTCGTATCCCTTGAATACTAAAGGAGTTTGATATTAGAGAATGTGAGAAAATATTGAATTTATGATATAAAGAACTTTATTTCAAAGTGTTAGTGCTAGAATTTGTTTTAGAGCTTTTATACTGCTTAGCTCATATTAATTTTAGGACACACTTAACAACCACACCTCAGACCATTAATTTAACACTCAACTGAATGTATAAATGTTATAATGAATGCATTATCTAAAAAAAAAAGATTACATTTAGTTACTATCTCTATTTTCTTTAGTTCTAGCAACTCAAATGTTCAAATAGGAGGGATAGCCACCACATATACTTGAGTGATACTGGAGTAGAAATTGTTTATATAAAACACTAAAAATCACATGTTTAAAGTTTGAGCTTTCACAACCACATGTAGCTTCTACAGATTAAGAGAGTGAAATGTTTCTCTTAGTCGACTACAGAGTTGACTGTCAATCCTGACTGGCTATTCCTCTTAATTCAAAACATGATTTAGTCTAATGCCCTATTCCAAATAACCTTTAGAAACTTAAGAATTAAGTTAATATAGTCAACCCTCTTATAATTACCATATTTTATAAAATAAAAATTATGAGTTTATAGGGCCTTTAACTCCAACTCAGACTCCAATTCTGACTCATTCAGAAATGTCTAATGTATATTAATTAGTTTTAACAAATTTACTGCACTAAAATGCTATAATTCTGATTACTTCATTGAAAGATTTTTTGACATTATGAATTTATTATTTGAATAAATTTGTCAACCAAAATTATAAATATTGGTCTTAAAAAATAAAAAAGTATTAAGTTAAAATTAAATCTGTACCATAGATTATAATATTATACATTTTAATTTTTAAGCCAGAGTCATAGTCTGTATATAAATATAAAAACTTATCCAGGCGATCTGAAATCTTTGGAGGTTCATTTAATGTTATGTGAATTGCAGGTTGTAGCAACAAGGTTTAAATCAGGCCTAATTAATGGATATTTGGGTTGGGTGGTATTCTAGACTTTGTGATCCATTGATGTGCCAGTTCCCATCTTTTTAACTGAGATATATTACATTGGGTTCTGTTAAGTGATTTTAAGACTGACAGTGTAGCACTCCTCAAAGATGAGAAAATGATTGGAGGTATGTGCTGAAGCTGTTTTTTTTATCTTGATTTTGGTGTCAATACGATGTCTATTCATGCATTTATGAAAAGTTTCAATGGGGAGGCAAATATATTGTGCAGTGCATTGTTGAAATTCTAGTTGGTAAATTAGGTTATCGGATTCAAGGGTGTGACTCTCTTTGTTGGGATGGATAGAATTGGTTATGTTGTTAGAGAAAGTGGTTGCTGGAAGATGCATTTGGTACGTTTTGCAAGCTGTTTTATCATAAGGTCTTGCAAGCTGTTTTATCATAAGGTCGAGAGCTTGGTTTGGAAGTGAATGAAAGTTGTGTCACTCCTCGCTTGTTTAGGGTGTGACTAGATTGGTAAATTTTGATTATATTTTTTCCCTGTGTATTTGTGGCCACTCTGAGAACAGTTAGATGTAAAGTAGTTTGCTTTCTTCACAGGTCTACCAGATTTCATGTCTCGGCTGAGACAGGCAGCTCGAGAATTCTATTCTCTCAGGAAATCCAACCCCAAGTTTGTGACTGCCCTTGAATCCAAACATCAGCCAGAAAAAAATCCCACAGCCTTTACCCCCGACACGGCCGCGTCTCCTCCTTCTCCGCCTACGACAGATCCACAGAAAGATGGACCTTACTTCCACCACTTTCAAGGAATGAAGCTTTTCTTATGATGAGAACTACACCTTGGCTTGTTATATTGAGTGACTCCTAGTGATGTGCCAAGTCCACTTTTTCAACTCAAACCAGTGAAATCAAATCGTATTAAATATTCTCCGAATTGAATTTATTTAACAAAATTTTTCCTGTCAGAAAAAAATATACATATTTTACTCTATTATATAACTTTAGATATTAAAATATAATTTAAAAAATGTTATATCTAAAATATGATAAACATATTTCGTCCAAAGCTGCTACATCAATATATCTCAACATTCAATTCAATTATTGGCTTTTTATTAAGTGAATTTTAATTTGTGATTTACCTAAAAGCTCAAAATGAGAGAAATTGAACACTGTATTTTAGCTTTAAATATTTTTGTTGGCAAAGCTTTGTAATTGTTAGCTCCAGATTTATTTATTTTCCCCCACCAAATTGAAGATGACAATTATTTGAAGTCTTTTCCTTTTAACCTCTGCTAATGCAATTCGGCATTGATCATTGTACTTTCACTTGATGAACTGCATTTTGATTTCCAGTACCGATTGGTTACATCCACAAAAGATTTTGAAAAAATTAAGCTCAAATAGCTAACAACAAAGAGAACATAGGAGGATCTTAACTTGTATAGATGGTGCATTTACTTTTCAAAAGGTTTGACAAAGAAGTTAGTCAGTAAAGGTTGCTTTTTTTTTCATAACTCTTTCATGGTAGATTATTATTATTAGTGAATGAAGGTATTACATTAATAATTTACTTTAGCGAGCAGATCACTAACTTGTCAAGTGATAGATTTTGCCACATTAGAGTGTGATTTATACCAAAGAAAACAAACAATAAACTGCCCATCTTTAGATTTGTCAGTATTTGTGTTGTAAGGACTGCACTTGTACGGAGTTATGGATCTGGGCTGTAAATGATCTTTGAGATATTTCCTTTATGGATTCCATTTATTTAAAAGAAAAGTGAGAGCTCAGATGGCTGCTGAAATTTATATAAAAACATGTTGGATTTGCTTGTAGAATACATCCTTTATTGATAATTTTTTTAAATTGCTTCATTTGTATTTTAACTCAGAAATGAAACTGAAATATGATTGCATGCCTTTGTATGTTAGTGTAGATAAATAAAGTGGGGCCTACCTGTGTTTTTGTTAACTAAACATGTTCTATGAGTTTTATGCTATTGAAACAAAATGTTTTGTATTAGATATTTTATTAAATATTTTTAAAAATTAACATTTTTTTTTTTACTTGGTCTACCATTGTAAGAGTTCATTGGTTTTGAAAATATGGTTCCTATCCTTTCAATTCACAATAATTTCTAATGATTTATAGTGGTGGAGTGTGATCTTTATTTTTGGTGGGGCCGGGTCAAAGCTTATCAGTAATGATTTTTTCTCACCATGTGTTAGTATATTAAATAAGAGTCATTTAAGTTTTCCTGATTTTTAAAAATCATCGATTCTTTATTTTCATTGTGGCCTCTTAATGCCAGTTCATGAGTATAGTATATTTGCAACCCAAGTTTGCTCGGATGACAGCTAAAAAGTTACTATAAATAGTCCTTAATGTATCCCTACCCAGAAAGTTGACATCTATCACTTTGGATAGCTATAATGAAAACATATGGTAATGTATGAATGTGATAGTTAACAACAGTAATTGAGGCTAATATTATTTATATCTATTTGAGGTCGGGCACAACGCTTAGTTAACGTTTTATTTCACTTAAATAATATTATTCACATCACTTTCACAAAAGGTCTATTTCGGATTGGATAGAAAGAAATTATTAAAAGTAATGAAATAGTGTGAGAAAACTTAAGTTTACTTTATTTTAAATGTAAAATATGACATGAAATTAAAATTTTTATCATTTATAACAAAACATTGGTCTTTTTTTACAAGTGTTGGCAACCCAAAACCTAACTATATTATTTTTCAACTGTCATTCAGATAAAAAGCTATGGTGAACAGACTTAACCACAGAATTTAAATCATCCATTACTCTGTCTAAAATGTACTTTTTATTTATTTTTTATTTTTTTCAGCTGTACATTGTTTTGGATTGAAATGTTAACCAAAGAATCTCTCTATGGTGTAATATTTACTGTTCCAAAGGATTTAAATTTACCTGCATTTTACAAATGAATTGCACATTCCTTATATTTTTTTAAATTCTTTCACTTATAATTTTAAAATCCTTGTAGCCTACCACTGTCCACAACACCTCACCACCAAAGAATAATCAATAAAAACCAAATAAGCTCTATTTTTCTTCACTCACAGTTAACCACAATTTTTTTACCAAACCAAACATTAGAAAAAGTTGTTTTATCTTGTCATACACCTGCATAGGCATAAATGTAAATTTATTATTTTGATTTTCTCCTAACTGTTTAATTGCAAGTTTTCCTTCAGCTTTAATGAAAAAAACAGATTTTTTTTAAAAATAAATCTACTTTATTCATTTTAATTAATCACTTTCACTCATCACATCAATTCTTGGGTCTTAACGAATACTAAAACACAAGTTACATAAATGCCAAAACAAAATATAAACCACCTTTATGGCTCCCGCTCAGACTGGCCCTATTCACTATTGTTAAAGCTCGGAATGGGATGGTAGGATGCATTGACCTTAGAGAGTCATCAGACACTGAACATGGGATTATCTAAGAGGGCCTGTCACAGCTGGACCATGTCAGCTTCTAGATTCTGTCACTCAAATGCCGGTACGGTCATCACATAACGATTGGAGCGAGGAATGAATACTCAACTGGAATACTGTATACTGTAGTGAATCCAATCATTTCACTGCATGTGGAGGATGATACTCCACTTAATATTAATGGTTTTTCCTAATTATTTTATAGAATAAAAAGAAATATTTATGTCTAAAAAATGTTGGTCGGGCGTGGTCCCTAAGGAATGTGTCTGATGATTTATATGAGGGTTCTATCTAATTATAAGCTATACATTTTTTATTTGGTTTTTTACTATTACTAAGTATAAAAAGGGAATTAACAAGCTATTGGAAATTGTGTTGTGCTGGCACCTTTTTCTAATCATCAAGTCCTCTTCCAGCCTGTGGCTGGGCCAATTTAGTAAAATGCTACTATTGCATGTGTTCCCTGTACGTCCACTTTTTTTTACCGGACTTTATACCTAGATAAGTCGATCTGGTGGTCTAGGGGTAAGGTGTCAGACTTCTGTGCTGGGGTCCGGGGTTCAATCCTCGGTTAGCGGCACAGGTTTATCTGATTGCCAAACCCTTCCTTCACCTCTGACAAGACGTGTATTGAATGTGAGGAATGCCAGGCTTCCACCGTGATTCGGATAACACGTTAAACTGTAGGTCCTTCATTTCATCTCACAATCACCATACCATTACACATTAGCATAAGTGTCTATAAACCGAATGGGTAGTAAGACGCGGTGATAATAATAATAATACCTAGATAGTGTCTAATTACTACTACTTCCTTAGGAAGATGCTTTAATAGCATCGAAATATCGAAGTGTGTATAAATATGTGTTGGTGTTTTTATTTTTTATTTGTGCTCTACCATTTTCCTAATATTCTATCATTTATTTATTACAAAAATATTTTTGCTCGATGCACTTTTTTCATACATACTAGATAGGATTTAAAAAAAACACTTAAATGTGGGACTTTCTAATACTGTTCTAGAAGGCCGTTTAACCTGCCAAAATATTACTGTGCAGTATGATTCTGGTAAAAAATAAGTCCTTCAAACAAGCTTCCTAACAAAATCCGAGTATAGTAATACATCATAAGAGCCTATAACCTCAAATGAATGTTTTAACGCAACACTAATACACACAGTTTCTCATTCAAACACAAGTAATCACTGTTGTTAGATACCTTATTTCCTTATATAATATATATCATATGGAAAACCTCTTTTCGCTTTATGAGGTAATTGTATTATATTTGGAAGAAGGTATAGTTATTGAACTTTCACTATAGTAATATGGCTTATTTATTTTATTCTAAAATTAAATTACAAGCTAATAGCCAATTTTAATAAATTAAATATTTTACTCGTATTTGTTCACTATGTCCTGTGAAACAGAATTGTATATCCCTTAAGGTAAATTTCTATTCACCCATGTGTGATATAATATTTTACTATTTCCAAATGATAAAACATTTATGCACCAGAGACATGCTTTAACATAGGAACATTGAAAGAAACCGTTTCATCTGTCCCCTCAGTGCTAAGGCCTATCTACAGACACTGTATATGTAAGGTGCTTAGTACTCTGTAAGAGATTGACTCCACACTAATAGATTGCACTATCTATAGAGTCTATATCCTTAATTCCTTAGTCCTTACCACTCCATAGAAGTTAACTAAATGTAACTTTCTAAGGACTAGTCGATACGGACTGCTAAGGACTACCAATCACACCAAAGTAAGCGTGCGCGCACATTGAAATAAAAGCACCAATGGCAGTCAAAGGATCTGATGCTATGGAAACAAATACAAAATTATAAAATAACTTTATGGACTGAGCTATTTCAGAAATATTCTGAATGTTTTATAAAAGTATGTTGAGAAGTTACTTATGTTATAATATTATTCTGCTGGGATATCATTTGCTTGTGCATAGCTGGTTGGCATGGTCACGTGATTGCGAATACGGATTGTATAGACGCGATTTCCATTTCTAAGGACTATAAGGATGCAGAGCTTACAGAGTCTGTGTCAGGGCCTTTAAGCAGACGACAAACTTGAGTGTCACACTTTGTTCCTTGGGAAGGAGTGTGTTTATGTCCGATCAGTTTTGTATAGAGATCGCTGAATAAAATTCACTACTATGTTCTGTAACTATTTTAAAATTCGTTTCTATTATACTTCTTTCTCTTGTTTATAACCTCTTTTTTCTTCTATGTTCTTTAACTAGTAGGTATACGAAAATAATTTTTCCAATGGGCCTCCTCATTGTTAAACACCTTATTTGAACCTACATATTTTGTATTTCTTTCTGATCAAATTTAAATAAGCTTCTATTTATATCATGAAATTGTTCTTTTTTATATTGTAAATTCAAAGGCTAAGTTTGGATTAAAATTATAGATTTGAAAATTATATTTCAATTATTCCCAGTTTCCCGTCTCGTTTTTGTGTTGAATTGTTATTTCCAACCCAAAAATTTCCCAAAGTCAAAATGTAATTCCCCCACAGCTTAGTTTTCCAATTATTTTTCCACTAATGTGAGTTGAAGTAGTTTTAATGGACACCCCTGCCTCTTGGGTTAAGCCATTAGTTAAACGTGTTTAAATACCAGTTTACATGATCAGTGACAGCCATAGCAGTTGCGGGGACCTGGGCAAATCCTGTGTGCGAGGCTCCTATACATTGTTTATTGATGTGAGGTTCCTCATGGTTAAAAGTATGCAAGGCAAAACTTCTCCAATTGCAGTGACAGAGGCCTGGGAGAAGGAACTATGTGGGGGTAGAGAGTCAGTGTGGTGATGGGGTGGCAATGGCGAAGACCAGATACAAAGTTTTATTTTTCGATGTCATTTTTTTTAACCTGAAGCGGTTGCCCCATTAGCCCCTGCTTAAGGCCTGACCTGTACATGATAACAATATTATATGATCAATAAAGCTAGGCTCACCAGATAATTGTTTCTCATATTTTTTCCTGTCATTACATGAACAAATTGCTACTTTGTGTTGTAGGTGTAGTTACGGGGGAGCGACAGACTATTAATGATTTTGTAATGGAATATTCATCAAATTGGGATTTGTCCTATTGTCAAATTGCATAAGTCTATAGATAAATAGTTTATAATATTAATATACAAATAAACATAAATAACAAGTTCACGTAAGCATTTCATTGGATATGTTTAAGTATATTCCGAATAAGTATTAAACGCCGTCAGGGAAGAAAAAAGACTATGATAATTAACAACAAAAAATGGCGGACGATAAAGAAATCACATATTGTGGCGGGTGCAAATTATTTATAAATGAAGGTGAAAATTCGATGGAATGTAATGGAACCTGTAAATCTTGGTTTCATTTATCGTGTGTAGGAATATCTAATTCAAAATTCAAGCAACTTTGTAACAACAAGAAAAAGTGGTATTGTATGGACTGTGAGACTCAAACGCATGGCGGCTTGGACAAACAGTCTAAGCCGGAACAAGTTAACCTCTGTGCAGTCACTAAACCTGACAAAAATACCGCAGGGAAGAAAAATATGAATTTGAATACTCAAGAAAGTGTTTCAAATGTAAAAAAGAACATTGAAGAAATATTAAGAAAAATGAATACACTGGATTTGATAAGTGATAAAGTAGACTCTTTGTTATTTAGAATGGATGAGAAAGATAATGAGACAAAAGAAGTTAAAGAACAAGTTAGTATGATTAATAAAGACATTTCTGACTTGCAACAATATTCCCGAATAAACCGTTTTGAGATACATGGAATCCCAATAATAGGTGCGAATACAGAAAATGTTTATGAATTGGTGGAAAAATTGGGCAAGGCTGTTAAAGTTGATCTGAATAAAGGTGAAATTGACATAGCTCACAGGCTATCAAACAACGAGAAAAATGAACTACCACCAGTTATTCTCGTTAAATTAGTCAGACGACACAAAAAACTTGAGCTTATTAACGGAGTGAAACAATTTAATAAAAGTGTAACTAGCTTTGACGATAAGCTCAGTACACTATCCTTAGGACTATCATGCATAAAGAGACCCATATATGTAAATGAATGCCTAACTCATCAAAATAAGATTCTCTTTGGACAAGCCAAAGAATCTCTTAGGAAGGAAGGTTTCAAATTTATATGGATCAGAGAGGGGAAAATATACGCGAGGTTTAATGAGAATGGAAGAGTCCATCATATCAAGTCCAACAATGATATAAAGAATATTTTAACATCAACAAATGTAAGTGATCATGATCATAACATTGAACAATACAAGAGTCAACAAACCAGCCACTCTAAGGAAAAGGGACACCAACAGGAAGACAATGTGAAACAAAGAAAAAGTTTTAGTTTCAATGATTCTAAATGGTTAAAGTAGGACAAGCAGGGAAAAAAGTCACTTACAATGTGTTTTGTTTATTTGTCCTTGTGGGCTTAGGTCTACTATTTTCCAGAACATTCAGTTCATTGTTAAAGTTATTCTGTTATATGCAGGTGGTTAAAGTAGGCCTAACATGGAGGAAGGTGTCTTACAAAGCTTTTTGTTCTTTTGTTTCCGTATTAGGAATACTAGCTTTCAGAGTGATAAATTCATTGTTAAAGTTATACTTTTTTATTCTAGTGAGTAAGCCAATCACAGAGGAAGGTGACACAAGGTTGAATTTTTCAATTGTTTTCATGTTGGGAATACTAGCTTTCAGAGCAATCATCTCACTGTTGGAGTTATTATATTCTATTCAGATGGATAGAATGGGCCTAGCATGGGTGATTTTGACTTGCAAATTGTCTTGTTTGTTCGTCTTTGTTTTAGAAATACTAGCTCTCAAAGTGATCAAATCATTGTTAAAGTTATTGTTTTTTAAAGTATTTTCAAATATTGATACCTAAATGAGTTTGCATAATATAAAATTAGGATATACTAATCAAACAGTGGAGCATATTTTAAATAATGCTACTGAACTTAATCTTGAATATGGTAACCAGTCTAATAATTTCAATTTTGGCATATTATATTTAAATATTCGTAGCCTTAGAAATAAAACTGATGATCTTGAAACACTTTTAATTTCACTTAAATTAAAAATGCATATAATTGTTTTGACTGAAACATGGATAAACAGTAGTGAGGCTGAGTTCTTTAATATCAACGGATATGTTTCACTATATGATTGCCGAGACCATAAGCCTGGGGGAGGTGTAGGGATCTTGATTCACAAATCTTTAGAATACACTTTTATTGACAATACCATAAATAAAGCAGAAGATTTGTCTGTTCTCAGGATATTACTTAGGCCCACAAATCATTTTAAAAATAATGTCACTATATGTGTCATTTATAAGCCGCCAAATTGTGAAAACAATAGCTTTCTTAAATTTTTTGATAGATATTTAGAATCTTTAAAAAATCAACAAAGTTTGATCCTTGGAGACTTTAATATAAATATTTTCGACAAAGACAACACTGTTGTAAAGAAATACACTGACATTATCGTATCAAATGGATTTGATTGTATAAATACCAAAAACCCCTCCAGGATTACAAAAAATACCACCACGTTAATTGATCATATTCTAAGCAATTGCTCTCAGCCTAGTAAGAAAATTAGAGTGTATAATTTTAGCCATTCGATCAGTGATCATAATGTTTTTGTAACAGATTATAGTCCATTAAGAACAAAATACATTGAAAATAGCAAACAATTTAAAACAATTAAAAAAGTAGTTTTGAATGAAAAGATGTTTATAGAAGTTTTCAAGAAAAATGTTGGTAAAATAATTTTGAACTCTGACACATACAACATGTATAATGATACAGTTGGGTTGATAAATAACATTAGAGAGAATTGTTCCTATGAACGAATAATTTTAGACCATGACCAAAAAAATGTGCCTCTTTGGTACACTACAGAGTATATAAATTTAGTAAAAAGAAGGGAAACTTGGTATAAGAAACTTAAAAAAAATCCTACTAATGGAGCCATAAAACAGGAATATATCTTGTGTAGAAACAAAGTAACATACTTAAGGAAAAAAAATCAAAAGATGATAGCTAAAAGGGATTTTTTTAAATGTGTGACAAACAATAGAAAAACCTGGAAACTAATAAACAATATTCTTTGTAATAAACCTAACAATAGAGACAGTGGAATAACTGAAATAGAAACAAATGAGAATTACATAACTTCAGACATACATGAAGTGGCAAATATCTTAAATACTTATTTTGTAAATGTTGGAAAAATAACAGATAGCCAAATCCTTAGAAAGTGTTACTCTTCTAGTGAGCATGTGGTCAGCAATCAAAAAGATTATGCTAATATTTTGTTTAAATTTGATAAAATTGATGTAATTGAAATTGACAAAATAATTAGAAATTTACCAAATAAATTTAGTTGTGGCTTTGACAATATCTCAAATCACATGCTGAAACTAATTAGAATTTCTATTGTGCCTATAATGGTCAAAATAATTAATCATAGTCTAGAAACAGGCATTGTACCTGACAACATGAAAATTGCTAAAGTAATACCAATTCATAAATCTGGTAGCAAACGTATCTGTGGTAATTATAGGCCTATATCATTACTACCAGCAATGTCTAAAATCATTGAAAAAATTGTTAAAAATAAACTTATACAGCATCTCAATAGTATTAATTTCATCTATGAAGGTCAATATGGTTTTAGAGAGAATTCTAATACAGAAAGTGCTGTAGTTGATCTAGTAAATGTGTTAGAGAATTTTCTTGATAGTGGTAAAGTTGCTGGTGGACTATTTATTGATATAAAAAAAGCCTTTGATACCATAAATCATGATATATTATTAAAAAAGCTGTCTAATATTGGCATAACAGGTATGGAATTAAATTGGTTCAAAAATTATCTCTCTGATAGGAAACAATTTGTCTTTATCAATGATAGAAATACAAACATCAGTAGCTGCTGCAAAGATATAGTATGTGGTGTGCCACAGGGCTCTGTTTTAGGTCCTTTATTATTTCTTATATATATTAATGATATATATCAAAATAGTTTCTATGGCAAAATACAGCTGTTTGCTGATGACACTTGTCTGCTGTACTCTGGTAACTCTATAAGAGAAATAGAAACCAATTTGCAAAAGGATTTAAAAAAATTGACTCAATGGCTTCATAATAACTGTTTATCTTTAAATGTTAAAAAAACAAAAGTAATTTATTTTACAAAACCCACTATGAACAATAATAACTACATAAGTGATATACACCTAAATGGAGAAAAAATAGATGTAGTATCACAAATAAAATATTTAGGATTGATTCTTGATCAGCATCTCACATGGATACCACATGTTGATAGTATATGTAAGAAAATTTGTCCTATTGCTGGGGCCTTTAGAAGAACTCAACACAAACTTACAACTAACACTAAAATCATAATTTATAACTCTTTATTCCACTCACATTTATCATATGTGAACATAATTTGGGGATCAACATCAAAAAAAACATTGAAGAGAGTACAAGTAATACAAAATAGAGCTATAAGAAATCTTTTTAACTCTGATAATTTTAGCAATACATGTTCAGTAAACATATATAAAAAATACAATATATTATCTCTTGAAAAAACTATTTCCTTAAATATGGTTAAATTTGTGTATAAAGTACTGAATAACAAACTACTTTCAAACATAAAATTTGAGACTTTATCTAAAAAATGTAACTATGAGATTCGGGCAAGAACTACTAAAATATGTCAATCATCAGTAAAAACTACTAAATTTGGTATAACTTCATTTAAAAACAGAGCATTGAAAGAATTTAACACCCTTCCACCAACAATAAGAGAGTGTGAATCTTTGCATAGTTTTTGTTGGTGCGATTAAAAAACAACACTTGTCTTAGAGCAGAATTGTATAAATGCATCAATTGTTGAGTGCTATCTAGGTATTTTAGTATATTTTGGTTAGTTTTTTCCTTACTTTTTATATATTATTTTTTTATCTTTAAACTCCTTGTTTGGACTGTATTACTATGGTGAAACATGTAGTCATTAAGTAGGCTAATAGGCCTATCTCTTGACGATTTATTATTTTTTTTCTGTATTTTCATTTTCTGTCTGTTTTAAATAACTACACAACGATAGCTTGGACCTACAATTATATAGGGTATGTAGGCCTACATAACTAAAATCTATAATATTCTTTTTCATTTATTATTTTACTAAAAAAAATCCTTTGAAGAATAATATCACATAATTACTAACTTTAATTTCCTTCTGTAATATAATTAGTAGGCTAATCACTTTGCCAGTCTCCTTCATTTACTCTATAAAATAATCTGTACTTGATAAAAACATCTAACCTTGATTTATACAATGATTACAACTTAATATTTTTCTCTTTATATACATTGATTTGTTTGAATGATCTTTTATACATTAGCCGCCATGTGTAATTTTTATATCTTGTCATAAATCTTTTACTATGTCTTTATCTTGAAAATTTTACTTTTGAAAAATTAATTGTATAATTGAACTAAACTTTATGTGTACTGTAAGCATCCGCTACATTGTAACAAAATTGTCCCAAAAGATGGCCTAGGCTGTCGGGGATTTAAAAAATAAAAAATAGATAGATTTTTATTCAGCTCGTACACGTTAAATAAGTATGTATTTTCATTATTTGAAATGAGTCATATATAAAATACATAAATAATTGATATTTAATTTTTTATTTAATAATACCATATTTTACCATAATTAATTTGTATGTTAGGAGTTTCATAATTAATTTAAATTTATGAGAGGCACAGATGGGTTGTGATTCAATTATACACCACAAATAAATTTACTCACGAATATAGACTGTTTTTCTGCCCGGTGTGTTCATATTATTACATCTAGCATCTCCACACCGTGGTGCTTAGGTTGGTTTTATAGCCTAGAGGTGTTGGCACAATGACAAATGTGCCATTGGTTTATTATATATAAATGTGCCATTGGTTTGTGTATGTGTTATAAATTACATAACGTCGGCCTAATTAACAAACCATATAACTCACAATTCCCACTTTTCACAGGAGAAACAAAAAACCAATTTATTTTTAAATGAAAAGAGATAGTATTACAATTTTAAAAACAATAGAGATGTATGTATTGTAATACAATTAAAAGAGACATTATTATTTGCTTAAACAGTTTTCAGAATAAAACTGGAACCACTGAGCTTTTGACGTCCAGCAAGACTCCAAATAGAGTTTATGAGAAGAAGTCTGACAATAATGAAATTCAACATTTGGCAATGACAATAAAAAATCTTTCAACGAATTTAATCAATTACTTAAGTCCTCTTGCTTTATAACCTTCTATAGCCGTCTTTTTTTTTCAGTTCTTTCATCAATCTCTTCCTCTTCTGTCAACTCCTCGTGATCTTCTGCTCCATCTTGCAACCAGTTGTTGACCATCAATTCATTTAGCCCCAAAGTTGCCAGTAATGTCTTTTTGCATACCCTAACCTTTGATCTATTCAAATTTAAATGAAATTTAAAAGAAAATTTTCGTCGAGAGATGCTTTCAATTTTTATAGTATCACGAGATCTCTAGGTTGGATTTACATCCGTCATAATTTTTATGAACATTTTTCTTTCCTTCCAACTTAACTTCCAAAAGTCACTAAACATTTTTTATCTTTGTGTTTCTATTACAGACTTGCATTGGAAAGTTTTACCTGTACATTCGCACGTAATTGCTTTTATTGTTATTTTAGGCCTGTTGACAAAGCCTGTGACTATTCCATCTATGACTTTTCTCCCTTTGTATCCTTTACTTTGCTCACGTAAAGTCTTCACATTTTTACATTTACAATCGTCCTCTTGGTGTACTTTTCTTCTTTTAGGTTTCAAAATATCTTCACTTATATCATTATCATGATTCACTGAATCTTGAATTTCCTCTACTGATTGTGTATTATTAATATTATTTCTTTCTTCAGTCTCTACTGTAATTACATTTAAGTCATTTACATCTTGTTCTACCTCAATGGTTAGTGTACTTACTTGATCATTTATTTCGGACAGTAAATTACTATCCCTCAGAGTTCTAGGTTCTGGTAATTGAATTTATTCATTACAAAATTAGCTAAAACAACAATTTCTTGTCCATTATTTATGTTTTGGTGTAAATGTGGTGTATCCATTGTTACTTTTTCATATGTTTACAAGATAGATTCTTCAGCTGTTTCTACTTGAGATTGAATAGTTTCATTAAACTATATGAATGTGCTCTATCTATTATTCTTATATAATATGGTTCTTCTAATTGTTCAAATGCACTAAATGCTTCAGACTCTGGAAAATTTAAGTTTTTAGGGAGGCTTCCAAAACTATAACAATAAGTATTGGTATCACCACCCAAGCTCATTTCTACAATTTCAGAAGGAATCCGAATTAAAGCAACATTTTAATCAATAATGTTTGTTCCTGATTTTAGCAGTGTCTTAGGATCTACCCAGCAGAACCATAGCAGTGTCTTAAGCTCTACTCACCGGAGACATAGCAGTGTCTTAGGCTCTACTCACCGGAGACATAGCAGTGTCTTAGGCTCTACTCACCAGAGACATTACAATGTATTACGCTCTACTCAGCAGATATGTAACAGTGTCTCAGCAACTACCTGCCTAAAGATAAAGTAGTGTCTTAGATTCTAATGACTAGAAACATAGTAGTGTCTTAGGCTGTATCCGAATAGTCTACTTATGCGGCGTCGTGTTGGCTCGTGGCGTTGATAGCTGCATTGGCAATCACGTGACCAAGTGTAGATCTGTCCGAATAGTCGCGGACTAGACCCATGCATATTTCTTGAGGTCTTGGTAACCATGGATACGAAAGCTGTGAGCCATGCGGCGTTGGTCCGGTGTTTGACTGGCAATTGTTTTAGTATTACCGTTTCGTCTGTTGAGCACCGACTTACACAAATTATTCGGTAGGAAGCAGCACTGTGGGCCCTAGTGTGTTGCCGTTCGAATAGTTTGATGCAGTCTTCACTATAAAAACCACGATAAGTGTAAAATTATCAAGACTGCATCAAGTCTGTATCAAGTCAAGTGTACTTGACTATTCGGATACAGCCCTAGTCTCAACCCAACAGAGACATGTCAGTGTCTTGCTCTCTACTCACCAGAGACAAAACTAGAGACCGGATTTTACCTATTTGCCTTTTTTTCCCTTTAACGTAAAACATAGGCAGATGAGATATATAGGTGTTTCATGTTATTACAAGTACAATATGTTAATTTTATAGTGCCTAGAATTGCCTATTCTGTTGATTTTTGCCTATTTTATGAATAAGAGCCTTAATTGCGCCTATTTTATGAATTATGAATAAGAAACTTTATTGTCCCTATTTCGGCCTTTTTTTCTTCTTTGATATATGTATATTTATTTATTTTTGCTGAAAAAGAGTCTAGTTTATAGACATAAAAGTTTGGGTTTGAAAGGGGTTAGTGGGAGGGGAACATATGACTTGGCCTGACCTTGACAGACCATTTTTAGAACATCACGCCCAATAATAAGGGGTATTAGGATGGGAGTGAGTAGATGGATGGGAGAGGGTGGTGTGACGTGGTCCAACAGCCTTAGCCTGACTGACGTGGAGATTAGAATAGTTTACCACTGGTTTAACCATCATTATTTTAGTACTGATTGTGTCTTTTAGAGTCAACTTCTGTCTTGGTGGGTTTGTTTACTAATTATTTTTGTAATACTTCCTGTGTTAACTGTGGTGGAAATTCCCAAGGAAAAAAAAGGAAAAGCACTTTATTTAAGCAATGGATAGGTGGTGATACTAATTTCACGACAGATGAAAAAATCATCTTCTCCCAATCGTGTACCAAAGAGGTAAGTTTAATATCCATATCATTAAATTTAATAATAGGAATCAAAATAGGTTTGCAATATTTGAAAAATAACTATGATTCCATTTATTATTTGCTTTAAAATAAACAGCATTGGTTATCCATAGGTTTTTTAAATACAAGTAAACTACTTTTAAACTCTTTCATGGATTTAAGATTGATACTTTCTGATATATATATTTTAACGGCTTTAGGGCTATTTCAGAATAGACGTAATAAATTACGGTTGGTAAAATTACAAATTATGTAAATTTTTTCACGTATTTTAGGTAAAATGTGACAAGAAATATCATTTAAGACGAACACAAACAAACAGCGATGCACTGCAAAAGTTTAAAAGAAAAAACTGGCAGGCAAATGTTAATTTCGCAAATTGTATTTTCTGACAATTGTGAACAATTTTACTCTGAATTGTGCGCTGCGATGGTAGCCGCGAATATACCCTGGACGAAGCTAAACAATCCCATTTTAAAAGGTTTTCTCACAAAATATACGAACAAGCAGATCCCCGATGAATCCACATTGAGGAAGAATTACTTACATCCCCAATACTTATCCGTAAGATTTTGTTTGTTAATCTATTTTTTACATTTTAATTTCAAAGATATTTTAAATTAATTGGAGCTGTTCACTTTCGTTTACTTACATAATTATTTGTTTTGAATATTAAGTGAATTTTTACTCCTTTCCAGACCATTGAGAAGATAAAAGAAAATAATTGGATATTCCTACTTTTGAGAAAGTGTCGATGAGACAACTGACCGTTGCGGTAGATACATCGCAAATATCGTGGTCGGTAAACTTGACTCCACAGGACCCAGTTCTCCGCACTCGATTGCCTCAAGAGTGCTTGTAGTCGCTAACAGTTCGACAATTGCCAGAGTTGTTCACGATTATCTGCGTAAGTTGGATTTATATAAATTTTTACATTCAGAACTTTATCCTATGTAATTCTGTGAAACTAAATATTTATTTTATTGTTCTGTTACAAGAGTGCTTTGGCCATCAGAAAACAATGACAAGAAGTTTATGGTGCTGCTGACAGATAGCGCAGCATATATGCTAAAAGCTGGGGCAAGTTTGAAGGTGTTTTACCCAAAACTAATTCACGTTACCTGCCTAGCACACGCCGTTCACAGAGTCGCAGAACACATTCGTGCACAGTTTCCAAATATAAATGCTGTAATTTAATCTGTCCAAAAAGTATTTCTGAAAGTTCCTTCGCGCATAGCAACATTTAGGGAAAAATTGCCGAAAACACCTCTTCCGCCACAACCAGTTCTAACACGTTCGGGTACCTGGTTACAATCGGCAATGTACTATGCTGACCACATTGACAAAATTCAAAGGGTACGTGTAATTTTTAAGAAAATAATTCTTCTATTTATTTAGATCTAGATAATTAAATAATTTTACCTATAATTCTATTATAGCTTGTTAATTTTGTTCAGAATTTAAATAATGAATTGATTCTCAATAATTTCAGGTAATTCAAACATTTGATGAAGAGGATCCTGTGTCAATAAGAGAGGCAAAGGTTGCTACATCTTCTAGCACTGTTGTGTCTGATTTGGCCTATGTAAAGAGCTATTTCGGCAACCTTCCTAGAGTTATCGTGTCACTGGAAGCCAGGGATCTGCCTTTAATAGAATCAGTGAAGATAATACATACAGTGCAAGAAGGCGTGAAGCAAACCCCTGGACCTGTTGCCTCGTCAGTCGCAACAAAACTTGAACAAGCACTACAACGAAATCCCGGGTGGAGAACAATGGTAGCAGTATCAGACATCTTGGGAGGGAAAGCATGCCATTCATTGCAGGAGATAAGTTTAAACTCTTCAGAATTGTCAAATTTAAAATTTTGTCCCTTGACATTGTGTGAAGTTGAGAGAATCTTTTCAAACTATAAAAATATTCTATCAGACCAAAGAACAAATTTCACTTGTGAAAATCTAGAAAAGTATATAGTGATTCAGAGCAATGTGAGTTGCTTGTAGATTACATGTAGTAAGTAGCTTGTAGTAAAATAAAATTTACATTGATTATTGTGTGCCTATTTATTAAAGTGCCTATTTTGGTGCCTATATCCTATATTTTTAGAGCTTATTTGATTGCCCCTTTTAAACATTTTTGGTGCCTATAAATCCTGTCCATAGACATAACATTGTCATAGCTACTACTAACCAAACACATAGCAGTATTTTAGGCTCTACCCACCAGAAACATAGCAATGTCCTAAGCTCTACCTACCAGAGACATTACATTGTCTTAGTCTCTACTCACCAGATGCATAGCAGTACCTTAGACTCTACTCACCAGTAACACAGCAGTGGCTTAGCCTCTATTCACCAATGACATAACTGTGTCTTAGCCACTACTCACCAGAGGCATACCAGTGTTTTAGTCTCAACCCACCAGAGACAAAACAGTATTTTAGGGTCAACCTATCAGAGACATATCAGTGGCATAGTCTCTACTCATCAGAGACATAACAGTGTCATAGCTACTACTCACCAGAGACATAGCAGGTTCTTAGGCTCTATCCATCAGAAATATAGCAGTGTTCTAGGCTCTATTTACCAGAGAAATAGCAATGTCTAGGCTCTACTTACCAAAAACATAACATTCTCTTAGGTTTTAACCACCAGAGGAATAGCAATTCAGCCACTACTCACCGGATACATAACAGTTTCTCAGCCACTACCCACCAGAGAAATAGCAGTGTCCCAGACTATCCACCAGCGACATAGCAGGGTCTTTGGTTCTATTCACCAGATACATAGCATTGCCTTAGTCTCTACTCACCATATATGTAGTAGTGTCTTAGGCTCTACTCACCATATATGTAGTAGTGTCTTAGGCTCTACTCACCAGAGACATAGCAGTGTTTCAGCCACTACACAACAGATGCATAACAGTGTCTAAGACACTACCTACCAGAACCATAGCAATGTCTCAGTCTCTACTCACGAAAGATATAGCAGTGTTTTAGGCTCTACTCACCAGATACATAGCAGTGCGTAGGCTCTAACCACCAGATAAATAGTGGTGCCCTAGCCTCTACTCACCAGATACATCTAAGGGTTTTAGGCTTTTATCACCAGATACATTGCAGTGTTTCAAGCACTACTCACCAGAGTATTAACAGTTTCATAGATATTACTCACTAGATACCTAGCAGTTTATTAGGCTCTAGCCACCAGAGATATAACACTTTCATTGCTACTACCCACTAGATACATATCAGTGTTTTATACTCTACCCACCATATACATAGGAGTGTCTTAGGCTCTGCTATACCCACCAGATATATATCAGTGTCTTATGCTCTTCTCTCCAGAGACATATCAGTGTCTTAGGCTCTACTCATTGTCTTAGTCTCTACTCACCAGAGACATAACATTGTCATAGCCACTACCCACCAGATACATAGCAGTGTCTTAGGCTCTACCCATCAGAGACATAACGTTGTCATGTACCGTAAAATTGAGTTACTAGGAACGGTTATCAATTTTGAATGTAAAAAAACAAAAATAAATATTTTCTTAAATAAAAGAATTTTGGCTAATTAATTGAGTCCTACCTTATTTATATCAAAACATCAGAAAGTTCTAAAGTCAACTATATATATAAACATGCTGTTCCTATTCGGCCCACAAAGAGGGGTGAATAGGAACGCCTATTATATTTTTTGTATGTTCCTATTTGTACACGTGTAGGATCAATTAGAATTAGCACCAAATGTTAGGGGTGTAAATGAATATACAGTTATCATGAAAGAAATGTATATTGTTACAAAAAAAGTTTTTCATGGAAAGTATATAGGTACTTCTTCTTGAGCTTGACCTAATACAAAAAGAAATCTCTAAAGGTCGTTCTCAAAGCTTACCATGTCTTTAAATCGAGCAAGAGATGTTAACAGTTACTACTAGGATCAATTTTTTTACAATATCATTTAATTCAAAAAATGCCTCTTCTTCTGTTTGGAAAAACTTCCAAGTTTGAGGAACCTTCTTGAAAAAAAAAAAAAACTCCAACATATCCGTCATCTTGAGGGTGTAGCACTTTGCTAACATAGAGCCTGAATGTGTCTTTGATATTTAGGGAGTAGTCCGAGTCATCCGAAGAACTTGATTCTGGGGATAATTTTGGCATCTTTTTGGGACGTCCTTTAGTTGTTTTAGGTACTGGTTCTCTTTCAACTGGATTACTTGAATCACTGTTTTGAATTTATGAAGGTCCTGGATCAGAGTCATCCATAGATAGTTCTCTTAAGCTTGTCCCTTCACACTTTTTCCGGGTGTGGCGTTAGTTTTGTTCTCTTCGTCTTTGGTTTCTGAACCGTATCAAACTGTCTTAATGTCTGTAACAGTTTTTTGAAAGTCTCGTCAATTGCTTCCACCCAAACCGGTTCTGACAATCGTGTCTGTATTCCTGATTGACTTCCACTACGATTACTGTTACTGGTGTCTGAGCTGAGCAACATCTGAAGAACTTCAGTACGTTCTAAAGGAACAACGCCACATTTTTTAAATCCAGATTTCACGTTTTCCTCCTTAAGAGAATCGCACAGTTTTTTCAACAGCTCAGGGAACTTATGTTTGGGGACAGTAGCTTCCCCTCTGCCTGGTCCTTTTTTCCATTCTTCAATGATTTGACGCCAAAAAATTTCCATAGGTCTGAAAATTGCCACGTTGAGTGGTTGGGTGAGACGAGTGAAATTACTGGGTAAAAATATAAACTTGATGGTCTTCTCTTTGTATAGAGTCATCAAACCTAACGACAAATGAGACAATAATGTATTTTGTCCCCAATAATGTATTTTGTCCCCAAAATGTATTTTGTCCCTTCGAGGTATTTAAAAAGGGGTATTGCAATTGATTCTACCCAGTCCACAAAACAGAAATTGTTGAACCAGCCTGACTTGGTTTGATCGTAGTTTTTTGGACCCCTCCTTTCAACTATCGTGTAAATGCTGCGTCTTATAAACTACATAAGGAGGCAGTATTTTGCCTTCTCCATTTGAAGCAAACATCACTGAAGTAGATGCTTTTGAAGAGTTTAGTAGCCTTTCTGGTTACTTGCATCCACACCTGAAGGTCAATTTACGTTTCCCTGGGTTATCACACAAATTAGTTTCAACATAGTCGATGATGAGACTTGCGGGTACGTCCTTAAGCTCTCGTTCAAGCTCGTTAACATATTTATTAACGATATCAGAAGACACAGCTGTTCTCGAACTTTTAATATTCTGGCACATGTTTGATGACAATGAGTTTTTGTGACTAGTTAGAAAAGAATACACCCAGTCACGGCCAGGAGTGTTGCTCTTCTTGAACTTTTGTGTAAGTTTTCCTTGGTGTTCAAGATAATCTCGCACTAGTAGTCTAACCGTAAGGTGAGTGAATCAAGAGGGTAGCCCAAGTCGTTTCAAACTCTCAACCTGTCAACTAAAACTGCCTCTTCTTCTTTATTTTGTGTTGTATGTCCTCTTTTTTTCATCATTTGATAGATTTTCCATGTAGTAGTCGGAATATTGAACTTTTGAGAGAATTTCCTGTAACTAATCCCGTTTTTGATATAATCAATGGCTTGCTATAGATATTCTGATGTGTACTACTTATTCATGATCTTAAGAGCTACAGGTTGATATTTTCGCAGCATGTTTACCTGCAATAAAAACACTTATTATAGCATAAAAGTAAATACCACCCTTCTTAGGAGTAATATATGTAGTCGTCAAATGAAACATATTATATTACTCTATGGGGAAAAGGGTATAAAAAACACGATTGATATCTGTGGGGTGAATTAGAACATAAAAACAGTGTTCCTATTCACCCCACAGATTAGACATCTATGACGTCACAGCTAGTAATTGTTTTTCACATTCACTGTGAAAGAGAAATGGAAACTTTATTATGACTTATCGTTATATTGGCCTACAGGAAATTAAAAAGTAATAATCTTACGTCTATATTGATAGTAATTTTGTACTTACAGGAGAAGTTTTGGCGAAGTCAAATATCTATGGTTTTTAATGGCGCTGTTTACACTCTTGTAAAATGAAAGCAGTGATGCCAACAAAACAAAACTTGGTCTCCCAACGTATTATCGTATGTTAGCCAACTGACAAAAATTAAACATCTCTTAAAGAGTAATTTATTTTAGGGTAATGTTTTTCCTTTTACATGAAGTTTCGTTCCTACTCACTCCACCGTTCCTATTCACCTCAATTTACGGTAATATTTTATTTTAATTATATTTTATTACAATTTTTTCTACTATTTTGTTACTATATTACGTTACTGTCATCTCTTTCCTTTACTTAGAATGTGCCTTTTATTTAGTGTATTTGATGTCTCCTCTAACTGATAAATATGTAACTAATTGTGATTTCTGGTGTGAAATTTTATTGTTGCCACACTGAGCATATTCTGTTTCACCCATTGATCTCTATAATATAACTGGATGGACATCTGTGGCTGAAATTTACGAGCTGTTATCTGCATACTATTGTGTAAGAGCGAAAGAAATTTTAAGTAATCTCTTTCTCTCATACACCTATTCAAGTCAATGTGTTATTTTGAAATAGTTCATTAATTTTATTGCATATATGAGATACATCAATGTGTGATTAGTTTAATGAAATAAATATGTTAGTAAAAGCTTTGGAGAGCTTATCAACTAAACTGTTTTACATTTGTTTGAATGACATACTTTGTGTAGAAGTCTTACTTTCAAATGATAATTCAGGTTATAGGCGTATAGGAATCACGATATCCATAAAACCCTGAATTTAGTAATAATCCCAATCTGTAAGGCTTTATTTCATACTAGAATACCATCATGTATATATATATATATATGGTAGGATTAACGCCCATTTAGAACGAAAGTAAAAATTTCCTTTTGGAAGGTCATTTATCCTAACTAAACACACTTATATGGTAGGATTTTGGTACTAAATGGAGCCTTATAAGCGAGCTTTATTCAAAAATCATTGAATATATTAGGCTACATCGACTTATTCAAAGAAAAAAATCACCAGTTTCGAATTTTGTTATGTTCTCTAAAGCTTTTACTAACACATTTATTTCATTTAACTAATCACACATTGATGTATCTCATATATTCAATCAAATTAATGAATGATGTCAAAATGCCACTTTTCCTTTTATGGGTGTAAGAGAGGAGTTACCTAAAGTCCATCTAGTTATAATATAGATTCAATGGTACTATCGCATTTAAGTGTTTGTTATTGGCACTAGTGTAGAGAAACGAGAAGATTAAGGTAAATTTCTTTGTCGTGATAACATCTGTTTTTTTTATATAGATTAAAACTTAACTATCTTGCTGAGTGGTTTAACAATAAAAAATAGTTCAGTAAATTAAATAATTACCTCTGTGTGAATTATACACCATCATACTTTAGTGATTTTAGGCAATATATGTGCGTAACAGAGAAACGTAATTTCCATCAGCTGTGATTGGAAATGTATGACATCATCTTCAATGAATCCTATTTTTAGATGGGGGCATGCGCAATATTTATGAAATAAATTTCCGCCATTCATAGTAGTTGATTATATTTGTAAAATACGAAGTTTTACTAAAATTCCTTAATGTATTGATCAATTAAAACGTTTTCGTTAAGGATGCGTTGGTATTTAGTGTTGTAAGGTACTTACTAACATTATGTACTGTTTATGAAGTGTTCAGTTTTTCAATTATAGGTTATACAATTATTTCTTAACTTTGCACTAAAACACATGCAAAATGATTAAATAACACGGCCTTCTTTGTTTATCATATACTAAAAATGATTAATATAAAATGAATGCTCAGATTAGATAGTCTACCATTGATGTAAATGGTATTGTACAACTAGGATTCACATTGGTAAAATGAGTTTAATGTTTTTATATTACTCTTTTTTTTTTTTTGTAAAAAAAATTAAACTTGTTTGGTGTTGATATGTCTATTTAAAGGGGTCCCCGCTTCCCCACTTGCTCAAGGCTTAAAAAGAACACTACAACCTTGTTAATTCAAACTAAATGGAACCAAAGCTTGTTTGGATTAGTGAAAATTAGGATTAAGCTGGAGATAAATGGGATACAGTATTTTCACGAATTTTAATCAAATTTTCATCTATTTATCTGATGTATCATAGGTATATAATGTAATATTTAGTGTAATTATTTTTAGTTGTATGAAAATACATTGTGTTGACTAGGTACATGTAGGCCTATATATTAAGCATTTTTTTACTATATATCACTGTTTCTTTCAATTCTCTTTTAACTTTGAGCTTGTTAACCAATAAAAAATCACTATTTTTTTTTCCCCCTTTTTTGACAAGTTTGGACTATCCAGAATTTTGGACTTCCTACCAGTGTTCGGTATAGCAGGGCTTTACTGTATAACTGTTCACTTAATGTTTTGTATGTATCTGATTTGATTTCAGAAGTTAGCTACATTTTAATTTTTTTTTATTGTTTTATTTAGCACCACGTCTTACTACTCGTTCATGTTATATGCTTAAGTACTAATTACACTAATAGATTAGGAATGGGGAAGGTTGAATTTAGAGGAAGTGAACCCGCACTTGCGTGGAGGGAGAGTGGAAAACCACTTGGGGGGGGGGAACCACCCCCAGTTCACCCGACTGATATTTGAACCTCAATCTCCTCGTCCTCGGCAGTCTTGCTCAACTCAAAACTAGCGTGTTAGCCAACTACGCCACCGAGGCGCGTGATATTTTATTGCTATAATGTTAGGCTATGTTTAATTTTTTTTTTAAAATACCAATTATTAGAAATTCAACCCGGAACACAGACTTTACCTGTCCATGCAATACCACATTGGGGACAGTGTGCACTAAGGGTGAGATGCTTTCATTATTTTAATGTCAAATAATAATAAATTTTATATTTTAACCACCATAGACACAAAAACAAAAGCAAATGTCCTCTGATAGCAAAATTAGTATTTTAAAATAATTTCAAATCATTTTTAAAAAATTAAGAAAACTTAGCTAGGCCTATTTCACAAAAGAACTAAAATATTTAGAACATAAATATTCAAAAGAATGTCACATAATGGTACCAAAAGTATTTTAATACATGATAGTTGATATTTTTATTATAAAATATAGGCTCTCTTGATCTTTCAATTCATCCCCATAAAATATTTTAATAACAATATTTAATCAAATAATTTATTTATTCACACATTAGAGATTAGGTTAAGCTTGGTTGGGATAGTTTTAGCTACATTTAAACATTATAAATATTATGCTCCTAAAGAATATCATTCGCTAAAATATCTTCAACACATTATTTCATATAACTTTTTCACTTTTGATCAAAATGTGTGACAGTCTACTTCGAGTTGTTTACCATAATTAGAAGATTTACAAGTGTATTTAATTAATCAAAATAATAAAACAGTTTACCTATTCATTTACAAACATTAGCCTTGTTATGTAAATCATAATTTGTTGTACTTATAAATGGTTAGTACATATTAATAAAAATATTAAATCACCATTGTTTTATAATCTAGGATTTTGTGGCTACTTGAATTAGTTGAGTTTTTTTTATTTTAAACAAATTATTTAGAATAATTCTACAATATTTATTTTGCTATCATTGGAAATTTGCTTTTGTTGTTGTATACATAGATGCTAAAAAACATATATAAAACTTATCATTATATGACAGAAAAAAAATGTCACCCTTGATGCGCAACATCCCTATCACGTTTCTAATTTTTATCAAATTTAGGGCTATTATTCACTCATCAATGTGTTTTTTCATATGGTAAACTAAAAAATTATGTTGCTTGAAACTTTTATTTTTTAGCATGTTTCGTAATTTACTGAAAATCGTATTTTATTTGTAGTAACCCCAGAAAATAAAAATTAAACCAGAGCTTGGATAAAATATTTGTATTACTGAAGTGGGCTAAGGGAAGTTAAGTGTTATTATTTAAATTCATAAAAAAAAAATGGCAAGATATAAGGATATATATGAGTAAAATACTATATAATGAAGTAGCTCTTAAAAGTTGGGGTTATATGAGCTTGATTTTCCTGTTTGTGGTGATGATCAGTATATTTTGATTTCACACATTTTTAAAATTTTTCCCACAAGTCTAATTAAATGTTTTGTGTTAAAGTTAGGCATAGTTTACTCTTAGGCTGTCTGTGACAGTGTTAATTAAGGCTGAACTAAACCAATAGGCTTACAGCACTGCATAAGGCTCAAAAATTATTTATATTTTAGGTCCAAGTGGGATTTATAATTTAGGACTATCTTGAAGTTCTTAGTAGGCCTATACTTGTTTTAAATTGTCAGTAAAAGGTATTGGCTTAGGCCTAGTGTAAAATTTGGAAGTTAATTTTAAGTATAGATAGTCAATTTATATTTATCTTTAAACATGCTATATTTGAATTCCAACTTTATTGTCTGATATGTCTCAGTCTGTTCCATGAATCAGATTTTTAAAGTCAACATATTATTCCAATTTTTGACATAGGCCTACAGCTTTAAAAAGTGTGGCTTGCAGTAGTTCATAGGCTATTATAACCAGAAAAATCCAGGCATGTTAAGTTTCTAAAACTAAAACTGAAACAATAAAAATATAGGCCTACACATAACATTAGCTTTAGTTGGTGTATTCACTGGTGCAGCCAAGGTGGGGAGGGGTTTCACGCCCCTCACAGTACGATGTTTTTAGTTTGTTTAAGTTTACACTTCCTCTCAGCAAAGATCTACAAACTGTAAACTTAGACCTCAGCTTAGCAGTTCACTCTGCAATGAATGTGAAAATCTCACTTAAGAAAATGAGAGAGGAAGCTGAAGTAAATTTTTCTTCCTTTTACCAAACTGTTGAAGTTATCTGCAATGAGCTAATTGTTCCTGTTGCAAAACCTCGAAGTGTCGGGCGCCAGAGTAACAGAACAAATGGCAAAACCTCGAACTATCGGTCGTCAGAGTAACAGAACAAATGTTCCCACTCAGAGCCCAAAATATTACTTTAGACTAGTGAATTTCATACCATTCTTGGAGGAATTCATAACTTTTCTCAATGATAAGTTTGTCACTCACAAACACACATTGCAACCATTTCAATCATGTGTTTATCAGAGTGAACCAAATAGCGTAGTGACGTCTGAGGTAGTAAAAGATGTTCAGAAATTGGCTCAATTTTACGATTTTCCCAAGCCCAACAGTATCGAAGGTGAACTGGCACTGTGGCACCAGTTCATGAAGTCACCTGATAAAAAGCCCTGAAATGCAATTGAAACCCCTTTTATGTTTAAGGTGAATCTATTTCCTGTCATACAAAGGATGAAGTACTCAATGGACTTTCTATGAAATCAAGAAAAATTAACATAAGACTAGAGTGAATTATTCAAAAGTGATTTTGTGAGTTAAGAGTGAGTGCAAGTTGCTTATTTGAATTTTCAGATAGTGCATAAAATAATTTTATAAATCAAATTTCCAAAGTACTATTTATTGAAACTTACATGTTTGTATATTCTAACATTAGCACCAATTAAAATTTTTTCACAAGCAGCTTGTTTATAAAAATTTAATAGTAATAATAATTACAAAAAAATTACCACTTTTAGAAATTTTAAATTATTTTGGATATTATTTTATTTATTTTGATGCATTTGCATTTTGCGGTACATAGTTTTCAAATTTTCACGTGGAAAAAACCCATTGGTTCCCATTTAGTTAGCCAGTGAAACTAAACCCTCCACACAAATTACTCCTGACTGCGCCATTGGATGTATTAGTGTTGTTTTTTTAAATAATGAATCTCGATGACATAATATATCTCTTTAAAGTTTTACCTCTTTGTTTCAATTACATTTCCTATTTTGAAGGTCATTAAATTGATATATTACCTATAAAGTCATTCCCCCTTTCCATCTGATTTGCAACTTAAAAAACCCATGGCATCATTCTGCAATTGAACCACATTGACTGATTGGCCGCCATCTGTTGGCACCAACTTTTTCCGTATAAAGGGTGTCATGTGGTTGACACAATAAACCCTCTGTATGTTAATCTCAGTTTTATACATTGGAGTCTTTACTTTTTTGTTCAAGTAGCTCCTAATTTTTCCTAATGAGACCGAGTTAACCCTGTTTCAGACCCACTGCTTCACAGATAAATCTGGAAGTGCCAGGGATCGAACCTGGGCATTTTGGATCTGTAGCAAGTAACTCTGACCACTAGATCAAAGGAAGTCATTTGAGACTTAAAGTAAACAAATAAAACATAAAAGAAACCAGAAAAGGTCCAGCCCTTAACAGTGTCACTAATTACACTGTGGTTATCAAATATAATGATTGGTAATATTTAGAGGCTAGGAAAAATTGTATTGGCTATAAAAACAAATTGTCTCTGATGTTATGTTTTCAAAGAAATCTTTTCAAACTCCAACCTTAGATCTAACCGCCATAGTGTGTATGACGTCTTAAGCCATCCATTTGTGACGTGCGCTCCAATGTATGCAATAGCATCAGTAGTAAGTAATTTGTAATGGATTTACAGGCTAGAACTATAGCACTACAGATATTAAGCCACCCTCAAGAAAGGTTTAATTAATTGTTAAAAGTACGGTAACGCTTTTAAAGAGGTTAGTAAGCTATAATATGCAAACATGTTTTTCTATCTAAGAAATGTAATATGCGATAAATCTACAAATTGTGTGATGTACATACAAGAAATTATAAAACTGTATTTGGCCCAGTTGCTGTTAGTCATATCAATTCCAAAACCTGTATTCAGATATTCATCATTGACAACCGTATGTGCTCCTTTGAATAGAGTTGTGCAGAAAGGTTTTTAAGTCTATTCAATGTTCTCAGTGGCCAAAGGACTAGTTTAACTTAAGAAAACCTTTGCCTCATATGTCATCTTCACATGCTCTTCCTACAGAGGCATACTTTTGAAAAGTCTCTAGCTAAATTTTTCCACAAATGGAAATTAAACAAACTGGAATAATAACTATTGTTTTTCTTGCAGATGATGTCAGCCACGTGAAGAACTAGCACAAGATGGGTGCATTTCTGGACAAGCCTAAGACTGAGAAGCACAATGAGCATGGGTTTGGTAACGGCCTGCATTACGGTGTGGCCAGCATGCAGGGCTGGAGGGTGGAGATGGAGGATGCACATTGCGCCATGACAGGTCTTGGGGAGGAGCTGCCTGATTGGTCCTTCTTTGCCGTGTTCGATGGTCATGCTGGTAAGATACTTAAAATTGTTTAAATGTGTTTAAAAATAACACCTGGACACATTAAATGAATCTGGGACCTTTGGCCTAGTGCACTGATTCTCAACTACTAGCTAACCAGGTTCGTCCTCTGTCCAAGTTCATCTCTCGCTCATAGCCTAAGGTGAAGTTTGTTGTAATTTGTACAGGATGTATTCTTAAAACTTGTACAAGATGCAGCATTAAATCCAACCCTAAGTCAAAGGGGGCTTTGATTCTATTAACTACTAATTAGCCAATGAATTCACACATCCATCTCAAACTTTGACAGGGAGGTCAAGGCTTAGTCTCGGCCAGGTGAACTAGTGGTGGTCCCCCAAATGTGATTTGTCGTCAGTTTTAAACTACAGGCCATCCATTGAAAGAGTGTTGGTAACTGACATCTATCAGAGGATTTGTATTGCAAATATTGTTTGAAAGTCACTAATGTTAACCTACTTGGAAATAATTATTATGTTCTTAGTAATACTATATTGTCACTCATAAACTTGTTAATATATGCATTTAACAATAAATACTTCCACAATTTACTTTCTTGTAACTTTTAAAATAACAAAAAGTATGAATAAAACCATTGTTATTTTCCCCCCAATTGTGACGGCAATGTATTATAGTGCATGAAATAATAAATTTAAAAGTATTATATCTACATTTGTATAGTTTTATAGTTCTGTACACCATAAATTATAAAATAAATAAATATTTTTTATGACTAAGAGAAAGAACCATACAAAATATTATTTTCAAAATAAAACATTTCCATTTTGTAAACACCTTAACATAAACACAACCGAATACAGTTTGTATGACATCCTTAACCACTCTCATTTGGTTCAGTTTGCCATCTTGGTTTATAAAGCGAAGGAAGCCCCTTAAAAGCTTTCATTTGTAATGAATTTTTAAGTGAACTCTCACTTTTAATTAAACTTAATTGAATTACAGAACACAAAACCAGAAAAAAGGACCATCCATACAGTTATTTTCATAAGTTTGTATTTTATCAATGTAAAAATGCTTAAAAGAAAAGATAATTAAAAATAAATAATGGATTGTAATAGTTTTGACTGCCAAATGTAACAGCAGCTTAATGCATGGTCTTGCATATAATATGGTTTGGTGAAGAGAGACATGATAGTAAATCTGGTAACTTTTGCTAGCTGTGAGTGATCATTACTAGCTGGATTGACTGTTACATTGTTAATAACCTTGATGTGGAGCTTAAACTCAGTATAATTAGTTTCAAAGGAAGTGTTGTATTAGCAATCCTGGTTGTGTACATTAGTTTAACAACTACAGTGATACCAATGAGTCATTTTATCACTTCTAGTCACTTTTCTTTTTTTAGTCACTTAAAGTCACTTTTAAAAAAAACTCACTTTTAGTCACTTTCCTAGACAAAATTATCGAGTAGGCTTACTTAACTAACAGTTTTAAGGGTTTTTCAGAAAGATCATCATTTAGTTATCTTATTCAGAAACATTGAATGTAGTATAAAATCTAAGAGCTGCATAATATAGCCTGCGTGTTATTTTTTGCTGTTGTTTTTTACTGTCATAGTTTAAAGTGAGTCTCAGCTATGAGAAACTGAGGGGTTTTCTTAAGAACATATAATGGTTTTATTCGAAATTTCATTTTAACCCGCATTGCTGGCCATATGGTCTAAGGTGCTACTCTCACAATAGAATAGACTGACGAGAACAGGGAGTTTTATGCCGGTTGGATGCACTGAGAGGGGTTTTTACTGAATTGTTTTCCACTCTCTTGTCATGCAAATGTAAGTACACTTCCTCTAAATTCAACCTTTCTCATCCCTAACCAACAAGCATAATTAGTACATAGGCACTTGGACTGGTGGTAAGATGCAGTGTTAAGAAATTAGAAACAGGTGACCTGGTGGTCTAGGGGTAAGGTGTCAGACTTCTGTGCTGACGGCCGGGGTTCAATCCTCGGTCCCTGCACAGATTTATCTGATTACCAAACCCTTCCTTCACCTCTGACAAGACATCTTGTGAATGTGGGGAATGCCAGGCCGCCACCGTGGTTCGGATTCCACGTTAAACTGTAGGTCCTTCATTTCATCTCACAATCACCCTACCATTACACATTAGCGTAAGTGCATATAACCCGAACGGGTAGTAAGACGCGGTGCTAATAATAATAATAAGAAGAAGAAGAAGAAATTAGAAACCAGCATTAATGTAGCATTTTTATTTTCACGGTTTAATTTTTAACAGGAGGAAGGTTTTGAGCGGATTAGTGCTTGTGGTGTCAGGAATATTTAACTGTATATAACTGAATTATAGGAAACTTTATAATCTTCCTGAAGATAAGTTGATTGATGAGTGGAAGCTTTTGCAGCTTGAGGACAACATTCCTGAAATTGAAGGTATTAGAGCAGACAAATTTTGGAGTTATTTGCTCACAATCCAGCTGAAAGCATCAACATATATCCAACTCTATGTAAAAGTTGTAAAATCTTTCCTATTTCTTTCCCATGGAAATGCGAATTTTGTAAGAAGGTTTTCCTCCTCAAGTAGAGTCCTCACATAAGATCGGGCCCAAATGTCAGAACACACATTAAATCCATATCCAACTACAAAAAATGCATCACAACATTATAATAATTAACCAGACTAGTGCTCATTACAACACAGTTATTAGCTCTTACCCAAGGTGCTCAGAAAAGTTATCAAGATTACTTGGAAGAAAATTAACAAAAACTGATGATGAAAAGAAAATGAATGCATTGAAAGAAGAAAAGAAGAAAATTTAAGAAACATCACAAAAGTTAAGGAAGAAATTTTGAAACATGAAGATGAACTAAAAGAGAAGCAGAAACTTAAAGAAGAAAAATGCAAAACTGCAGATAAATTGTTCACAGAAACAAATGAAAGGCTACATAAGGATTTGAAGAAGAATTTTTAGGAAGCAGAACTGCCCAACAATGTTAGAAGGTGTTTGCCAAGTACAGAAAGAAGAAGAAATTACCATAAGAGAGGGACCTTCAAAAGAATAGTGAAAAACACAAAACATCTTTAATAACATCATTCTTTAATAAAAAAAACCTAAAATATGTTTAGTTGTCTTTTGTAACTCTTTTCCAAATAAAATATTGCTATCCATTGTTTGTAAACTATACCCCATCCAGGATCAAAGCTCAAATTACACTTCCTTTTAAATTTATTTTGGTGAATTTCTTAAAGTTAAGTTAAACTTTAACTGGCCTTTCGATAGGGAACAAAGAAAAATCCACTTACATTATTTATACTGCTGGGATATTCTTGTCACTTTTAGTCACCTTTATCCGTCTTAAAAGTCACTTTTTAATCCCTCTTACAGCTTCTTGTCACGTTTCTCACTTATTTGAAGACACTTTGGCACTTTAATCCCTGCAACTAAGGTGATAATGTAAACAATTCTATTCATTTACAGGTGCCCGCGTCTCGGCCCATTGCGCTGACCATCTCCTTGAGAGCATAGTTCAAAGTGAAGAGTTCCCAGAAGATGTCACTAAAGGGATCAGGTCTGGATTTCTGCGTCTGGACAGTCACATGCGGGAGCTGCCAGAGTTGGCAAGTGGAGAGGACAAGTCTGGTTCGACTGCTGTGTGTGCGCTCATCTCCCCAAGACAGGTTTGCATGATACATTCTTGCCATTTTTTTTTTTTTCAATTAAAATCTTAATTAAATTAGTAAACTAAAATATATCAACCCCTTTCAGAACTTACTTAGAAAGGGGGAAACACAACATTTCAAAATTAAACTAAGCTTAGGAAATAAATAAAAAGAGTGTGCAACTTGTCAAAATTATATATAATTTTGTAAAACTAGGAACCTTTATGAACCTAAAATTACTTAACGGTTCCAATTCCTGTTTCGGATCTTCAGAATAATGTTTTTATGGTTCCGATTCTGGTTCCTTGAAAATAAATTTTTATTTCCTTTATTGGTTCCTGTTCTGATTCAACTCCCTGGTTAAATTTAAAAAAAAAACATAGTTCATACAGCTTGCTTTCATTATTGTTCATTATTTAATTTCTCATTGACATTGGTGACCTCTTGGTTTAAAGCTAACATATTGAGCTTACTCTTGATGGAAGTCAAGGTTCAAAGAAATGCATCTGCGTTAAAAGTAGAAGATTTAAAATTTGGTCTTAAAACAAAAAAATCCTGAATCAAGATTTGAAGGGGGAAAAAAAATTAAATCTTGAATCTAATGTATTTTTAAATACTTTAATCTCAAATATCCTTCAGAATTCAAAGATTTGACATGTACCAAACAATTATTATATATTGCATTATACAATCACACTGCACACTTTCTCTCTTTTCTTGTTGATGCTAAGGTGTTTGTGGCTAACTGCGGAGACTCCAGGGCACTGCTTTGCCGGGCGGGTAGGCCGGCATTTGCCACCAGGGATCACAAGCCCATGCTACCTGGAGAGAAGGAAAGGATCCTGCTTGCTGGCGGCAGCGTCATGATTCAACGTGTCAATGGTGAGTTTGCTTGTCAGCCATCTTACTGCACTTCCACAGATTGCCTAGGAAATATTAGTTCTAACAACATTGCCACTGACTAAGTAAATGCTTTTTTCTCCCCTACATTTAAAATTTGGTATATATAAGTGCCATTTACAACTATAAATTGTAGGCTTGGTTTAAAAAGACACCTGAATATGGGAATCAAATCCTGGACCTATAGCATAATGCACCACTGAACTCTCTAGTTACTTAATAGCAGGCAATCTCATGCATCAATCATAAATACTGTCTTAAAATAAAGGGGATGTATGACCATGGGCAAGGAATTAACGTGTTATGCTGACATAATTTTTATTTTATTTTTATTTTGAATGTCTCCACTTGTTATGTTGATGTGTTTTCTCTTCTTCTTTTAGTTTATACTGCACTACAGTGGCTGCTTTCTTTTGTCATGTTGTGGGAGGGAGTTGAGGGATTTGAAAAGGTGTTGTGGATGTTCTGTTGGAAAAGGGGATTTCACACACCCCTGTTTTTTTTTATATATATATATCACATTGGATTTTTTCAATATTTTTTCCTCTATTCCTTAGTGGGCTTTTTTCACTCAATTTTTAATGAATTAGTTTATCTTTTTTTATTTCTATCAATTTTCATTATTTTATAATTATCTAGTTATTGGGTTTCAATCATTGATAAACAAAAATACATAAGTAAAATATATGTAAATTGTCAAATAATAGATGTATGTGTTGATACAGGCTCATTGGCGGTGTCACGCGCGCTGGGTGACTATGAGTACAAGAATGTGGAAGGCCGCGGACCATGCGAACAGCTGGTGTCGCCAGAGCCTGAGGTGTCGGTCATGGACAGAGATGAGGAGCGTGATGAGTTCTTGGTTCTGGCCTGTGATGGCGTCTGGGACGTCATGTCCAACGACGACCTATGCAATTTTGTGAGGTCGCGGCTCGTCCTAACGGATGACCTGGAGTGTATTGCTAATCAAGTGATAGACACTTGTCTCTACAAGGTACTGTGATTTGTCGTTTTCCTGGAGGCTAACTTTCTCCCTGGTATGGATGTGGTGTAGCATTAAAATAATATAATCAACAGCTTCCATTAACCATTGGTGGCCGCGTGGTGGTACTCTTGATATAAAGTGTCCAGGAATATTAGTAAATTAGTAAATACACCACATAGATTTTTGTTAGTTATAGAAACGCTTTGCTAGAGTATTAAAGTAATTAGAAGGCCAACAGGATCAGTTGGTAGCATGTGTTATGTAAATTCTGGAATGATATCGTGTGTGTATATTGTGCCTAATCTCGCTGCCTTGTGGCTGTTATAGGGCAGCAGAGATAACATGAGCATTGTGCTAGTCACGTTCCCTGGTTGCCTCCAGCCCTCTGCTGATGCTATCCAAAAAGAGGTCCAGCTTGAAGCCACAATAGAGAGGAGGATAACTGGTAAGGACAACAAACTAATTATAAATATGAATAATTATCCATAGCCGAAACGAATAGGGGGGCAGCAGGGGCGAAGGCTAGTGTAAAACGCTTAGCAAATAAATATAAGGATTTGGATATTACTGAAATACAGGTGGAAATAGCTAGTTTTAAGTTTCAGGCCGCTTCTTTATTTGCAAAACATCAGGATTTTTCCAAAGCACCCTCTCTTAACATATTAGTTTTAAAAGTCTCAGTTTTGATTCAAAATTTAAAATTGTTGATTCATACGGGTTTATTAATGACTTGGAAAAAAATAATAGGTGCCTAATGACATAAAAACTATTAAGTACCTATTGACCCAGAAAGCAAAGAACCACCTAATGGCTCTAAATTTTAACCCATAAAACAAATAAGTGTCTAATAGCTCCGAAATATTAATATGTATAATGACTTAGAATAAATGCAACATTCCTTATAACTACAAACTATGATCAAGTGTATAGTGGCCCAGGGACACAAATAAGGTCATAATGACTCATAAAATTGAATCATTGTCTAATAATTGGAAATATATTAAAACAGTGGAAACACTGTAAAATGTAAAATAATTATATGGAAGGAAACCAATTTGAAACGATAGCTGGGTTGGGTCTTGATAAAAACAAATAAACTTCACTTTTTCTTGTTTATTCAGACACTGTTCACAATTTCATGTTCTCATTAAATTCCCAGCAGAAAAAAAAAACATTTTGGAAATATTCCTTTATCATCTTAAGAGAGACACAAAATAAGAGAAAGAAAATAGAAATATAATTGAAAAAGTTGTAGAGTGATTAGTAAGCATCATAATAGCTATAAAAAGGATTAAAACATACTTTTTTTAGTTCTACAATTTAAAAAAATATTTTTTTTTAATTCTCAAATATCCTTGAAAATTCAAAGATTGGAAGTACTCAGCTCTAGTTTATGAGCATTAAAAAAAAATTGTATGTGTTTGTTTTTGCAGAGCTCGTGCGACAAGGAGATAATCTGAAGTTTCTGCATGTCCTGCAGACCTTGGCCGATGAGGACATCCCGGGGCTTCCCCCTGGGGGAGGACTCAGTGCTAAGTATGTACCATAATCCCTTATACTGGGATAGCTAACTCACCATCAGATCTCGATTTACCAATATATTCTTTTTGAGCCAATTTTCATAATTTTTGTTTCGAACCTTCCTTAGTTAGTGAAAAACTGATATTTTTTCTTTCTCTGCCACTTCTTCCTACCATTTGGGCTCTCTGCATATTTACCAATGGAGTGAAGAAGGTAGAATTAAAGGGAAATGTTCTTTCATTTATGTGAAGGGAAAGTGGGAAACCGATCAGGTACATTTACCCACCAGGCCAGGATTCAAACTCCTATCTCCCTGTCATTGGCAATTCAGTCTTTTGCGAGAGATAATGGAACCACTGAACCCAACACCTTCAACGTTAAAGCTGCTTAGTAGTAAGCATAATTCTTTTAAATACAATAGATAAATAGGAGGTCCGACACAAAATAACTACAAAACACACATTAAAATATAATTTTAAAAATTAAAATGGTTTCAACACTCATCTCTTTAAAGACATCCATCCGACATCTTAGCTCAGTAGCGTGTCTATATACTGAGCTAAGGGCTCGATTCTCGGTATGGATGAAAAAAATGTCATTGATAAAATGTGGGCTTACCCTTTTACACTGATGAATTAACAGCCGGGAACTGGATGTTGTGCCTTTTCTACTCTTAAGTTAGATTATAAGCCATATGAAGCTATGATAGACCTAGCAAGCCGATATTAGAAAATATATGGCTTGAATGAAAAACTGACCTGGGACACAGGCTGGAAACAGTAATGGATATAAAATTAAATTGTCTTTAAAGACATTACAATTTATACTAACAATTACAACAAAAAGCTTCTTTGCGCATTTCACACTCCTCCCTAAGGAGTTCCGACAGAATGAGACCTAGGTCGGGGGATTGGGTGGTGACGATAGGTAACCATTACCTCTTTGTCCAATGGTAGCAATGTAAAGTGTGAACTGTGTTCTTCTTTTCATTGTAAAAGCCATATAGTGTTTGTCCCTTTTATATGTTTCTATCCACCTTTCCCTATACCTTCTTCCAAATATAAAAAAGTTTCAGTAAATTGATGTTGGAATTAGCTAATCTTTTCCAAAAATAAGTCTCTTTAACTTTGATCTCCATCCTATAAGAAAACATAAGAATCACAAGTAGTTATAAATGTGAAATGTTTCCTCTCTCGTTTATTAGTCCTTAATGTAATAATTGTGCATGATATATTTTTCTGTTCCAATTCCACCTCTCTATGTGCAGTTATGCTTGTGCCTTAAATGGGCCCATCCCTAGTTTTAATATATAATTGAGGTACAGGTGCTATGAATTGTGTAGGACTCCATCCCAATAACCTACGCATTGAGTATAAATACCTGTTAACAATACTTGCTCGAGTACTAAATTTGGTGGCCTGTTTAACACACTTTTTACAAAACACTTTCATTCCAAATCATTTGTTCTAATTCTCACAATCGATGGAAAAGCCTTTCAAAAAAAATTGAGAAGATTATATTTTTTGCCAGGAAAACTGGAAATTTAGTTGGAATTTAATTATATAGTTTGAGTGACCACCCTGCATGAAAACCCTAAAATCAAATCATAATGAATCATAAATACCTACTTAACGCAGATGTTGCATTGCAATGTCAAAAATTCTTAAATCGCCCAGTCCTACCTACCCTTCACCAGCAAACTAGATCAGTTGAGCATGACATTTGGTCCACTGCCCATTGATGGGAATTGTGGCACTTATTTAGAGAAAGGGTAATCTTTAAATGGCCTTCAGAACCCAAATTAGTGATCTGTATTATTTTATTTGTTTTAGCTTGTGTTTCTAACGTATTAAACAATTAATTTCAACTGAATAACAGTAATTTTAACTGCGCCTCTTAGCCAATTACATTTAAACCCCCTTAAAAATGGATTGGTAAAGTATCCAATATTCAAAATTTTAAAGAGCACTGTGTACTTATTGTATCCCTAATACATTTGGATTCCTCTTGATTTTTTTTAGACTTATTTTTCTTCTATTTACAGGCAAAACTTCATTGAAAACGTGTACAAGAAACTTTGCCCGAACCAATCTGACAGTGTAAGTCTAAGTTATGAGTATGGAGGCTACTGAACTATGTGTATTTTTAATTGAAATAGTATGTGAATGTAATTTACTTTTCCTTTCTTTTTTTTTCTTGTGGGAATAGTAATTAAATCATGTCTTGCAATGTCAATTTATTTTGTTAATACTATTTTTCTTTTCTTTTTTGTTTGCAAGACTAACTAAAAGCTGTATTTAATCTATTACTAAAGTATAGTTGGGTAGTCATTTAAATTTTCACAAATAATAATATAAACATAATTTTACAATATTAATGCGGTAAATATATTATTTATGTTTGAACTCAAGAACTATTTCAGTATTTCTGTGCAAATTTCTTTTAGGGGGTAGGAGGGTGTTCTAAAGTTGGTGACGGTTTGGATGGTTGGCTTTCAAGCAAATAATTTTATCTCTTAGGAAGAGAGCCATTGTTTTGTTAATTTTATCTACAGAACACTCATTGTTAACTTTAATTGGAGATGAGTCAGATCCACTTTTTTTAACTGAAATTTTGAATCAAAATAGACATTTTATTTTAGAGCACAAATTTGAATCTAGCAAAGTGTTTAAAGTGATACACATAAAAAATTTAGCAATGTTAAAGAAGTTTCTAAGCCGGCACCTTTTTTTAACTTTGGATAATGCCAACACTCTAACCTGGTGGTTACTGGTCTTAATTTGTCAAGTGAAGCAATTTTAACTCAAAAGCACTATTTTGAGTGTACACTCCATTTTTCCTGTAAAGTAGTAAGCTAACCTTGTTAGGTTCCACTATGGTACAGTTTACAAGATAGGTCAAGGTAAGACTGATTCCTCTTTAGGTAAACAGAGGGAACGTATTTGTCAATTGTGTTTTTTCATGTATTAGTACGTTCAACACCATGGCTATTAACTTATTCTAAGCGATATAGTGAGTAACATAAAGGAAATGTAGCCTGAAGTGGGGTGGAAAAAAACTAAAGTGAAAAATCACTCTTGGAAAACCACCTGTATGTCCAGCTGAGATTTTAACCACGACCTTTCTGTCATCTGTTATCCAGTATACTGAGAGCCTGGAACCTTAGATCTTGTAACCATTAGTGTATATATATATAAAATTTGTTAAAAATCACTACTAGATTGTGTTTTATAACTCATTTAATGCACTGCATATTTATTTTTTATTCATTTTTTTAGACTTTGGATAATTATTAGGCCTGGACAGGATCTCTAACTTCGGGAAAACATTAGGGAAATAATGGATGTTCTCAAAACTTGGGCGGGAATAATTATTTACCGAGATTTTTCAGGAAAAAATTCATGTAAAAATAATTTCAATTAGATTACCATTTATCAATGTCATCTTTGTACTTAATGCTCATCAAGAATATTATTAATTTATTAAAAATAAAATTAACCTTATCTTACGTTATGAAAGTAGATACCCGAAACTTCAGTTGCTTTTATTTTACAACTACTCTGGTCAACACTACTAAGTGCCATTAAATAACATAACCACACTAGGCTACACATAATTAACTGGAATATCTATCCCTGAAAGATTTAAGGCAGGAAAACATATGTTTGGTGCAAATTGATGATAAAAATAAAGTAGCTTTTAAATATTAAATTATGCAAAAAAAGAAAAAATTGCACCAAAGGGCTATGTTAAATTGAACATTGAAAGGGATAACAGAAAACTGTAGGCCTTGAAGCTCACAATTAAAAACACAAGAAGACACAATTATAAAAATTTTGGGGTACATCAGAAGAGAATAAAACACCAACTGGACTATGGCAGCATGGCTAGAAGGAAAATATTGATAACCATGTACCCTGAAAATTTCATAATTATGTCTCTTATTGTCTTTTTTATTGGGAACTTTGAGGCCTACAGTTTTCTGGTAGCTGTGTAGGCCTGGCGTTTCTATCTTATTTTCAATATTTAATTTAAAATTATACAAAAAATAAATCTTCATCACACTTATTTGCGTAAAGACATGTCTACTATGATAATGGTATTATTTGGAATGGCATCCATTTGCTTTTGTCTCATAAATAATATTTGGTTAAACTAATATTATTGAAGTTCTCCAGTGCTTTTTGTGTGAGGTTTATTAAGTAACTAAACCGATTGAGATAACCGGGCACACTGACATAGTTAAGAAATGTTTTTGGTGTTCTTATGAATAAGACTGTGGCTCACTAAAATTATTGATAAAGAATACACAATTATATTAGTTGCATTAGGCCTAGGTATTTTATTTTACCTTACTCGACACATGTTAGACAAAACAATACAAAGTTTTTATTTGGAAAACTTACAATTTAAAAATGAATTAATATAAAAATTTTGAGCTTACAAATTTTTTTCTTTTGAAAATTCTACAAGATTACAGAATTTAAATTTATTGTTCAGACCTATAACTGCAACCAATTCAGAATTTTTGTCCCTTCTCTTATCCCTATTCAAAAATGTTTTAGACATCTAACACTTCACTTTAATTTAATTGAAACTAAAATCGGATCACTTTCTGATAAACTGCCAAAATCATTCTATTTTTTTATTTTATTGTAATGAATGGGAATGCTAAGCTTAGATTAAAATTATAAATCTGAAATAAATATATATGTGTGTGTGTGTGTTTGTGTGTGTGTGGGTGTATCTAAAGGTGAACATTACTTTTATCTCATTCCTGCACAGGCCTATTATTTAGTAATACATTTTAAATTATTTATTATGACTTATGAGATGTACAGCTTTAATTAGTTTGGTTTTGCATATAGCTCTATAGTAATGTAGGTTTGCGATACACTTTGAAAGCCTAGAAAATATAGGAATTATTTTATTCTGGAAAAAACGAAAACTAAACGGTGAATTTCACAAAAACCTAACAAACTGAAGAACATATTTATGTTATTCCTTTAATTTAATAGTGCCTACAATACATATGCTGCTGCCTTTATAGAAAATATATAAAATAAATAAAATGTACACTCCGTTTACCCTGAAAGCTAGCAATCTTAGCTTGACAGATTACTGGACTATGGCCCTAACTTATAAGCTGTACCGTTGTGGAAGAATAAAAGGGAAGTTTGCATTTTAGTGACGTTGTAGTTTTCTTACGCAACCCAATCAACTGAAAATTGATGTTAGATCAACAGGTTGATCACAATAAACCTGTTTCCGACCCCTGGTTTATCCCCTTCATCCTCTCAACCAATAGCCTGCCTTAGCACTAGTTATTGGTAGGACAAATCAAATTTCATTTATATATTCTTCAGTCCAAGCTGTATAGAAAAATAGGAACTCCTAGTCAAAACAAACAGAATTTTAAAGTAAGAAAATAGTGGCAACCTAGTATTATAACTGAGAAATAGTGCCCTTTAGGAAATACTTGAGTGAAGCAGTATCGGTGCCCCTTCTTTTTAGGGAATATAGGTGACACGATTAAAGTTTTTAAATATCAACCAACAAATAAATATCTAGTTCATACTGTCTATTTTGATAGTTTTGAAATCATCTTCTTGAGTCATCAACCCAAAGGTTGGTTTAATGTGATTTCTCTCCATCCAAAGCTGGGCCACTTTTGTCTGGCTAGTGCCACCTGCACCATCTAGTAGAAATACCATGTACTAGGAGAGTTCAGAAAGTGTGGTGGTTCCCCATTGCCTTTCACACTAAATTTCTATGAGTGGATGTGAAAAAGCCAATGGAAAGGTATTTTCACATATCTTCCAGGGTTCTTTTACATGCCAAAATCAACAAGGAACAGGCGGTTTTACTTCCTCTTTATTGTGCTACAAATTTTTAATGCTCAAGAAAAATTTGTTGACGTTTTCTGGATTTGAACCCACAAACATTGGGTCTTGAGATGATAACTTTACCCCAAGACTATAATTTGGGAATATAAATTTAATTTTACAATGTAATCTCTCATCAGATCCTAAATCATTACATACCTAACAAACAGGTTGATTTATAAAAATAATAGTTTGGGAAGTTTCCTATACTACAAGATCTACATCGACCGCTCGGAATTCCACAATTTTCTCGTAAGTCTAGTTCACATGTGTTTGAAATATAAAAATGAACAGAAAAATCATAAATGGACGCACAGGTTAGCCACACACTGAATAACCAACCCATGCATGATCGGTTGAGATATTACTCTTGTTATTTTTAAGACAAAATTATGTATGTCAATTTATTTCACATTATGATTTGGGTATGTATATTGTGTCACACTTTACTTAAAAATTAGAGATGGGTCTTTAAATCTTTAAAATACTTGGATCCTAATTGAGATACATTATTTGAAAACTGATTATTTTAAAAGAAATAAAAAAAATAACTCTTATACTTATTATTAATTGCTCATCTCACCATAATTCTAGGCCAAAGTTAACAAACAGACTCCAAACCACTCATTTACAATTTAAATTTATGTATATTTAGGTTCTCAAGGAATGTAAAACTCAGAATACACAAAAAATTAATTTTACTGGTTGTACTTTATGGGTGTGAAACTTGTTCTCTTACCTTACATGATGAAAACAAAATTAGGGTGTTCGAAAACAAGCTACTTAGGAAAATGTTTGGTCCAAAAAGGGATAAGGCTACTGAGGAGTGGAGTAGGTTACATAGTGATGAGTTGCATTGTTCAATATACTGACTGGAAAACCCAATGAGAAAAGACCATTGGGAAGACCTAGACAGAGATGGAAGGATAACGTAAGAATGAACTTGAAAAGGCTAGGGTGTAATGAGGTGGACTGGATGGAATTAACTCAAGATAGGGATGGGGTCTGTAGTTTTAAGTGCAGCAATGAACTTTCAAGTTCCTAATGCCATAGAGAAAGTAAGAAAGATTATAGAAAAAAAAGTAACATTTAAGAATAAATATGATTTTTTAAATCTTCTTACTTAATGTGAATAAAATCATAGCTGTGGAGAACAAATCACGCCATCAAGTTGGTTCTATTTTGTGTTCCTCACAGGGGCTATCCACAAGTTTCACACTAATAATGGTTTTGGACTGAGGAAGTTTGAATTTATATGAAATATACCTGCATTTGCTTAGAGATAGGGTGGGAAACCATGTAGGAAAAATAACACAGTACACGACTGATATTTAAACCTAGACTCATCATAAGAAATCCACTCTCTCATGAGACTGATACCTTAGACATTGCAAACCAACTATGCAGGTATGTTTTCTAAATCAGAATTCATAGATAAAATTAAAATTTGTATTTTGAGATTCAGTTTGACACCTTAGTCCCAGTCATTGTGATTTTTTTTATAATTAACCATCTTTTGCTGTAGGATGGGTTGTATTATGCTATTATATTGTTATTTATTCAATAATACTTTTAAATACTTATTTATTTAGTATCATTGGGAAAGTTTGAACCTAAGTGGTGAAACAGGGAACTAAGTGTTTTTGTCTTATCTAGAATTAAGCTAGTTAGTAAGTTGTGCACTAATATTAACGGTCGGTGGAAAAATGTATTCAACCCATCTCTAATTGATCCTCCTAATTAGATAGTGGGTTTATTAAGATTATTTTATCGTTGATTGTCTTTGTTATTTTGTTAATTTGTAAGAAGATATAGGGAATGGTTATAGGAACATATAGAAGTACAACCACAATATGGCTTTCCCAATGAAATGAATTCGGTTCACACTTTACACTGCTGCCACTTGACAAATAAGATAGGGCTTTTTCTTAAAGGGAATTACCCATGACTGCCCCATTCTTATACTTGGATTTGATTTTATTAAAACTGTTCAGGGGGCAAGGTAGATTGAATTTCCCATAAGGATCAACAAGAGATTATTCCCCAGTATTTATAAAATTGGAAGATTTGTTACCATGAAGTGTTTTCTAATGTTGATAACTTTCTTCTGCCATTGTTCAACGATATGTTTATAATGCTAACTGGACATGTGAATCAAATCTGGAAACTTTGACTGTGTGTGCCGATGTTCCGCCACTGCACCACCCAGGTCTGTCCAATCTCCATGGTCCTACATCACTCATTCATTATTTAATATGCCTTAAAATAATGAGTGATGCATGACCTTTGTTATAGGGCAAACTTGGATTAAGACGGGACATTGGCTTTCAATAAGAGTTCAATATAGAGTCTGTTCAGCATAGGAATTATTTTCTTAAAGGCTTTTTTCCCTACCAGAAATCTATCATATAGTAGGATATTGATAGGAAAAAAGACCTTTCAGAGAGTAATTCCTATCATGAATGGAGTATATGTTCAAGTATCGCACACACCTAAAAGAAATTAGAGGTGTTTTAGGGTACCCATATATCAAAAATTACCCTCTAACAAATATATCCTCAATATTTAGAAAAATAAAATTCAATTTTAAGTGAATTTTAAGTTGGACAAGTTGTACTAGTTTGACATGAAAGAAACACAAATATGTAATATAAAATGTTTCTTTCATGTCAATCTAGTACAACTTGTCCAACTTAATTTCATTTAAAATTGAATTTTATTTTTCTAAATATTCTTAAATGTTCCTTACTAAGCAATTCAAATGTTTTTCAAAAACATATCTTGAACTTACTATCTTGCTAAATCCACCATTTAAACTGAATTGAATTACTTACGCCTGTAATATAAATTTCATAGCTACCATGATTGTGGGTGCTTTGTACATTAATCTATTAAAGGGATTGATGTGAAGGGACAAAGAAAGCACTGTCATATTACATATACTGACACATCTAGAAAGTAAGTACTGTTCACACATATCTGCTGCGTGCATGTCGATATTTTAACTGTGCATGTGTAGCAACTTTCTTTAACTCAAGGATAAAGTGCACACAACATTTTTGAGTTTGTTTAGTTTGAGGTGAGCTGCATCACATTAATCATGTCTAAAACAATCGAGCAGCCCACCAAATGTAAAGTACAGTCAGTAATAACATATTAGAACACAAGAAACATTCGCCTATTCGAAATTTGTCGTCAGATTGATGTTTAAATAAAAAATGTGAGGAGTGAAGGTATTGGGGAAAGTGGGTTATACAGTTTAATGAAAGAAATGAAAATGTTCATGACGAGTAGCGTAGTGGCCAATTGTGTCTAGTCAATGCGGATCTATTGAGAAAAGTGGCTGAAAAAATTTGCAAGATTGGACTATTCGTTATGTCTGACTTATCAATGTAATTTTCTGACATTGTATAGAGTTTTGATGGAACATCTCTGCTACAAAAAACAACTGTGTTTTAGGTTGCTACCCAAAATGCTCATAGAGGATCACAAGAAAAAAACTTGTGGAGTTGGTTTTGGAATTTTTGCAATGGTACAAAGAATGAGACATGTTTTTGACTAGGATTGTTACAGGTGATGAAATGTGGGTTTCCCATGTGTCACTAGAAAGCAACCAACAATATATGCATTGGGGACATACTTGCTCCTATAAACATAAGAAATCCAAGCAGGTGCTGTCCACCAGTAAAATCATGTGTAACATGTTCTGGAACAGACAAAAAATTCCGTTGGTGGAATTCATGCCACAAGGTGCGGCAATCAACGCATTTGTATATTGTAAAACTATAAAGAAGCTGCGGAGTGTGATACAGAATCAAAGCCAATTGGGTTCAGGAGTTGTGCTGCCTGCAAGACAATGTGCGCCCACACACTGTTGAATCATCCCCTCAAAATCTTCCAGCCCAGCTCTAGCACCCAGTGACTTTCGTTTGTTTCTACATTTGAAAAGATTTATTCTTGGGGAAAGGTTCTACAGTGATATTGAGACGAAGGAGTGTTAATAATTGGCTCAAGCTACAGGGGAGCCAGCTTCTTTGAACAGGGTTACAAAATCTTTTGCCACATTATGAAAAATACCCCCCCTTTTTTTTTTTTTTTTTTGTGATCATGTTAAAAAGTATGCAGATTAAAATATGTAGACTTAGATAAAAATAGTGTATTTAAAAATTAGATATTTTCTTTTAATACCTAAACAGGACTTACTTCTTGGATGCGCCTTGTACATTTAATTCACATAATCACTATCTTCTTAACTCAAGTGTCCACACAGTCATAAAATAATCGTATAAAATGTCGGCATGTATTGGTGTGATAGTGTTTTAGTGCCAGTACTGACTTTTAGAGAGTTAAACTGTCTAACCTTAAGGAGTATAAGTCAGGAAATTGTTTGATGCCATTAAAGCAGAGACATCTCAGGATATTTAATTAAAAATAAGGAATTAAATACTTGACCATTCCAACATGAGATGGTTATATAGTTATTATTTTTTATACCACATCTATACAGTGTGTACCCATCGATACTGGAAAAATAACTTACACAAATGCTGATGATTACTAACCGTGATGATTTTTATCTAAAAGAATTAGGTGATCAATATAATAAACAGAAAAATGATTACTCGCCAAGGAAAACTGCAAAAAGGCTAAATAAGTCTGGGGAAATTGAAAAATGTTTTCTGTAAAAGTCAGGGAATATTTTAGTGAAGGTTCTTTAGCCACCCTGATTTTAAAAATTCCATTTATTGTAATAACTACGTAGTAATTTATTTATATTTTGAAAACCGTTGAAACCTTGCGCAGGTTCCGTCTGCAATGATTGTCTGAGCCTCCCCCCTTCCCCTGGACGTAAACAACCACGTTTCAAGATGGAGGCCGAAGTCGGATTTTGTGCGTATACATTTCATATTGTCTCCGAAAGCCTCCAGGTCATCTATTATCCCTTGACCAAGAGTTGCCATTTTATACCAATACAAGATGATGGAGAACTTTTTTACTATATTGACCTTGTCCCTAGGATTATCATAGTTATTGTGACCACACACAAACTTTTTGTTTGGTGTAGATATAATTATTATATTTGTTTGCATCAAATTCAATATCATGTATATACTTTCTTTTTTTTACTAGTTTAAGTTTGGCATGCAAATTTAATTGTATATGTTATCAACTTTTCTTGACTAATACGATTTGGTCGTGTGTATTTTTTGTGTGTGGTATTAAGTTTAATTTAGTTTTAATTCACACAAGAATGATAAGAATAAGCTTGTTAAATCTGAATATAGTGGAAATACATCTTGCCCACAGTGTATCAATATAATATGACTGAAAACAGAGACATCGATGGCAGGGCACGCGGTGTTGCCAACAACTGTTGTTATCTTTCTCTTCCCAGTTCCCATCTAACCATTCATACTATAGGTCTAGGTACAAACTTGGATAGATAACACTTTCTCATTAATACCGGGTCAGGTCAAAGTTCTGAGTGAGGGGGGTGACTTAGCACAAGGAGTTGCTAGTATTTAAAGTTGGGGGGAGGTGAAGGTTTGAATTTTTTTTTATTTGGGAGTAGGGGTTAAAGAAGGTAGAATTTAAAGGCAATTCACTTACATTTATATGGATAGAGAGTGGGAAACTGTTTAGGAAAAAGAGCCCTCACCACCTCCCGTATGGGTATTTAAACCACCCTCCATTCTATTGGCAAAGTATCGCCCTAGACCATTGAAGAAGTTATTGAATATTTAATAACCACGGCTCGGATTTATATTTGCTAAAAATCAAAGAAAAATGTATTTGATATGTGCTTAAATTTGTCAAATTATTTGATTATTACTATATATTTTTTGGCAAGACAGAAATAATTAAAAAAAACACATAAAACCATGCAAAAATAGAAATTAATTTACATTCATAAAACATACCTTCCTTAGTGATTGATAGCATAGTTTGATATTAAATTCCACCATTACAGTGGCCAACAACCCACATCTTAAAGTGTTTCAAATTAAAAATATTGTACGTTATCAGCCAAAACCTTTTTAATTTGAGAAAAACTATGTTCCACATCCCATGAGGTTATAGGAACATATTTAAAATGGCAATATCCAACAGTGAAAATGCTTCTTATTTGGGCTCTGTTGCTACTTAAAATTTCACTGAACTATTTAAATTTATTGTAGCCAGTTTTTTTTATTTTATTAAGGACCATGTTTAATTTATTTACTGCATCCTTTGCACGTTCCCCAGGAAAGTCTTCTAGTTTTAACAAAAGATATACAATGTTTTGAATATTTGTCACTAAGGAAACATGTTTTGTTTCAAATTTTTTAATTGTTTTGCTCAGGCATTAAAAAGTAGCTTGGATGGAAATTAAGTCTTCTTTAACATCCCTTGCTACATTGCTTTTTTGCCTCATTTATGGAATCGGTGTCTTATTCATCAAGCATTATTGAAATTGTCTGCATAGTATGTTACAGCATCTATCCAAATTCCCCATCAGGTTAGTATAAGTTGGGATGGCAATGGTAATCCAGGTGTTTCAAACACAAAAAACCTTCACATTTGAAATTAATCGATTCATTTCAGGGTATAATGATTGCAAAGTTTCTACAACACAGTGCACACGTTGTGACACACATGTTAAATGGAGCATCTTAGTTTACAGTATATTTATTATTATTACTATTATTATTGTTGTTGTTGTTGTTAGCACCACGTCTTACTACCCGTTCGGATTATACGCTAATGTGTAATGGTAGGGTTATTGTGAGATGAAATGGAGGACCTACAGTTAAACGTGGAAACCGAACCACGGTGGAGGTCTGGCATTCCCCACATTCACAAGATGTCTTGTCAGAGGTGAAGGAAGGGTTTGGTAATCAGATAAATCTGTGCCGAGATCGAGGATTGAACCCCAGACTCCAGCACAGAAGTCCGACACCTTACCCCTAGACCGCCAGGTCACCAACAGTATATTTAATCTCTTATGCACCTTTATCATGTAGGGTGCTGTATCGAAGAGAAATAGACAAACACGATCGTATTGTATTCCATCGGACCAAAATAGCATCATTAAATTGTTGTTGTCAAGTGATCCATTGAAAAAACCGGCACTCTTTAGATTTTTATAAAATTTGGCACGATTGTTATTTATGCAAAGATAGTTAAAAATACAAAATTTCATAATTCTCTATTATTTAGTTTTTGAGTTATAAATTTTCAAAATTTCAAAAACGAGGCATTTTAGGGTTCATCGTCCATCATGTTTTATTTAATTTCTTCAGCTAGAAATAAGATAGAGAAATGAAATAAAAAACATTTTATAGGGTTTTTATTGGGCTTTAAAATGATATATCACATGCTCACATTAGGGCATTTTAAAAGTTCAAGGTCATCAACTCAAAATTTTAATTTTTAATTTCTCAAAAAACTTATGTTTTAAAATTTTGAAAAAAATCACACTTTTTCACTATTATCTTACAGGTATGCATGCCAAATTTCAACTTGGGATCTTGATGGGATCAATTTTGAATTAATTTTTAATAACATTAGATCACCAAAATAGTACCATCATGGTATGACTCATGCCAATATATTGAAAATATTTAATTTGCAAACTTATAAAAAAAAATTAAGTTTAAAAATATGTTTATGTTCTTTAAACAGCTTCATTATCTTTCTTGTTCAAACAAGTTGAATCATTGCTGGGGTTTTTTTTCCAAGAAAGACATGTCTTTTAGACCAGTTACATTTTTCATGAATGTGCATGTCTGAACCTGCAAGCTTATGTTGCTTCCTTGTGTATCATGTCAGTCCCATGTTTGCACTGAGGAGAGAAACACTGATATTGTTTGCTGTGATCAAGATATTCTTGTGTTTATTATAATAGTGTGTTTATGTTAAATTATTTAAAAATGATTACTCATTTAATCCTAAAACAATAATTGTGTATATTTTATTTTAAAATTAACAAGGAGTTTAGTGTGTAATATGGAAGAAATAATGAGAAAATCTAATTTTAATATCTACTGTTGTAATCCTTTTAAGAAAGAAGGGCATAAGACTTTAAAAAATGTTAGACCTGTTACAAATTGGATGTGCTTAGCGCATAGTGATATTCAAAGTGAAATGAAAATATGTGATGGTTGTAGAAAACAATTGTCTCAGGAAAAGTCTAAAATGGTTCAAGCCGACAGTGAGGAAAATAACATGCCAGGTCCTAGTGATGTAGGTGACAATTTTATTCCCATGGACTTAAGCCTAGAATATTTGAATAAGTCTTTATCAAGTCTTGACGAGTCCCCCATTTTAAAGAAACGTTTGTTTATGCCAAAGTACTGTAAAAATAAATTAGACAAAATCAAGAAATGTTTATCAGATAAAATTTTAGTGAAAACCCCTGAAAATGACAGTGATGAAGAGAAGCAAACAGAATCTGAAATATTGGCACAACTAAAAGAAAAATTTCAACAAGTAGAAAGTACAAGTGATAAGATTACAATTTTGACATTGTTACCAAAGAGCTGGTCGTGCAAGAAAATCGAAACCCAGTTTAATGTTAGCAATAGAATGGCAAGGAAAGTAAAAAAACTGGTTAAAGAACAGGGGATTTTATCTTCGCCTAATCCAAAGCATGGTAAAGTGTTACATCAGTCAGTTATTCTAAAAGTAGAAAATTTTTACAATAGTGATGAAATAAGTCGTCTTATGCCAGGAAAAAAAGATTTCATTTCTGTAAAAAAAGGTGATAGACATCGTGAACATTTGCAAAAGAGATTAATTTTAGGGAATCTAAAGGAAATTTATGAGCTTTTTAAAAGCAAATATCCTGTAGAAAAAATAGGATTTTCAAAATTTGCGGATCTTCGTCCTAAAAATTGCATCCTAGCTGGCGGAAGTGGTACACATTCTGTTTGTGTTTGTACAACACATCAGAATGTAAAGCTAATGATTAGTGGAGCATTTTTTAAAAACACAGTATTAGACGATGGCACTTCACTAGATGACTACAAATCATGTCTAGCTAAAATAATGTGTGATGTACCACTGCCAAAATGTTATCTAAATCTATGCACCTCTTGTCCTGGAACAGACTATTTGAAAGAACAATTGAGTGAAAAAATGGAAGAGGAAATGATTGAGCAAATAACTTATAAACAATGGGTATCTGTTGACAGGTGTAGTTTAGAGACATTCACAAAAGGCACAGAAGATTTTTTAGGTGTATTTCTTGAACAACTTGTCATTTTAAAAAAACATTCATTTATAGCTAAAAAACAATCAGCCCATTTTTCTTATTTGAAAGAGAATATAAAAGAGAATGAAGCTGTTATATCCTTTGATTTTGCAGAAAATTATTCTTTTATACTCCAAGATGAAGCTCAATCATATCATTGGAATAATGATCAAGTTACACTCTTTCCTGCTGCAGTCTACTTCAAAGATTCTGAAGGACTAAAGTTTAAAAGTTTTGTATTTATTTCAGAGAATCTCAAGCATGACACAATAGCAGTGCATTTATTTCAGAAAAAGCTCATTGCATACCTACGTTCAGATGTCATTCCATCTTTAGCAAAGGTCTATTACTTTTCTGATGGCTCTGCTGCCCAATTCAAAAACAGGAAAAACTTTTCTAATCTATGCCATCACAATGAAGATTTTGTATTAAATGCAGAGTGGCATTTCTACGCAACAGCTCATGGTAAAGGAGTCTGTGATGGTCTAGGAGGTACTGTAAAGAGACTTGCAGCTAGAGCAAGTCTCCAACGACCTTATGAAGGTCAAATCATGACACCACTTCAATTATTTACTTGGAGCCAATCAAACATACCATCCATTCATTTCTTTTATTGTACAAATGAACATTGTGAGGAGTATAAGTTACTTGAAAAATGTTTCCTTGAGACAAAACCTATTCCTGGAACACAAAAACTACATTGTTTTATGCCTGTATCAATAAACTGTGTAGAAGCAAAAGTGTATTCAGTTTGTGATCAAACATTTAAATATTATTTAACTGGTAATGAAAGTGCAATGCAATTGGCAATGGAGGCAATAACAGGATTTGTTACATGTGAGTACGATAACCATTGGTGGCTGTCTCATGTTTTAACTGTAAATTTTCCAAGTGAAGAAGTTATATTAACATTCCTCCACCCGGCTGGGCCTGCACCATCTTTTGTCTTCCCACCAAGACCCGACACACTCTCTGTTTCTGTCAAACAAATTTTAACAAAAGTTGAACCAACAACAGCAACTGGCCGGACATACACACTAACTAAAGAAGAAATGGAATTTGCAAATAATGCTTTGAAGAAAAATATTCATTCAAAGTGACCTTTACACCAGAATATAAAACGTAAGCTGTTTTTTTAAAATATTATATTGTTTTATATTTGTATTATCTTGTTTATGGTATGTATTTAATTGTGTTGTATCTGTTACCATCTTAAATGCCAAAGGCCTATTTATAAAACATATGAATGTTTTGTAGGTTTTTAGTTAGTTTTTATTGCTACTTTTTTAAAAATAATTTATTGAAATCTCTGTAGGCTACAAAACACAAATTCATTTTGGTGAATTTCCAAATTATATAGGCCTATTTTAATTTAATGTTTATGAGAGCCTCTAGCATGGTATTATTTTGGTGACCCTAATATCATTAAAAATTAATTTAAATGTGATCCCATTGGGATCCCATGTTGAAATTGGGCATGCATACCTTTGAGATATGAATGAAAAATTGTGATTTTTTTCCAAAATTTAAAATATATGTATTTCGAGAAATTCAAAATAAAAAATTTGAGTTGGTAACCTTGAACTTTCAAAATGCCCTAATGTGGGCATGTAAAATATCATTTTAAAGCCCAATAAAAACCCTACAAAGTAGTTTTTATTTCATTTCTCTATCTTATTTCTAACTGAAGAAATAAAATAAAATATGATGGACGGTGAAGCTCAAAACGCTCTTTTTTTGAAATTTTGAAAATTTCTATCTCAAAAACTAAATAAGAAAAAATTATGAAATTTTAGATTTGTAAATGTCTTTGTAGGAATAGCAATCGTGCCAAAAATTATTAAAATCTAAAAGGGTCAGGTCCAAAAGTGTATAAAATTTGGATCATTTGTCATGGAATGGCCCGAATGTTTTCTCAATTCCTTAGTTTTTAGATTTTTCCAGACAATCAGTAGTGAGAAGAAATGAAGGTGATGGCTCACTCTTCAAAGTACCAACAGTAACATTAGCAATGTAACAATCTGTTGATTTTGTTGTCTTTTAGAGAATTTTCACCAATTTCTTTATGAATTTTTAATAGTGTATCAGAGTATATGTTTCCCCTTCCCCAATAAGCAAAGAAAATTTCTTCAAATTGGAGTGGCAACAAAGCATCATTAACTTAGGTAACTAATTAGCAAGAAAGCTATGCCAGTTTAAATTATTGTTGTTCCTTTTAGTAAACAAAATTAAACTTTTCCTCTAAAAACAGCCTAGACATTACACACGTGACATAATCTTTTCTTAGAATACATGTTGGTTTTCATAAGATTAAACTTAGTATAGGATATTTTGTACTAAAATTTAAAAAATATGTGTTTATAATTCAAAACAAAGAAATATATATTTATTAACCAAAAATTCAAAAATATGTGTTTAAAAAATTAGTTCAAAGGGTTAAAAATCACATAATGGGCATAGGTTTGAAAAACATTTTAAAAATAACAAATATATAATCAAATTTAAATCCGAGCCGATAAACATTTCTACTCACTGGTGTAATTAAGTTATATAAAAGTAAGGTTATGGAGGTCAGAAGTTATTTAAAATGGCATTTATTTAAAAACTATATAGAAGATGTTTTTATTATGGTTTGAGGGTATTTGGTTTATCACTGTGTTGGCTATCTTATGGTAATAGGGAGTATCCAAGATGTGGTAAGTTGACGGCTATGACCAGCATCTTAATAGTTTTGACCATGATCATGGCATATTTTATTTTAATTCTCATAACTAAAGCATTGACAAATTACTAACCTATTAGGACCTCTTCGTCCGCCCTTTCAACTAATAGAACATTTGTTAAAAAACAAATCTGGTAGTTATCACATCAAAATCTTTTAAAGGATGGGAAGAACTAATTATGTGTTCAAGACCATCTGGACTGGTTTAACAGTGCATGCATGATGTAATGTGATGTGATGTGATGTGAAAATGTATTGATTGTGTATTGTGTCACGATCTCCCATTGAGATGAATTTACACTAGCTTCTAAAACATCTTGGGTGCTACATACGACTCGTCAAAATAGTGAACCTGACTTAATATGTAAGGCAGGTTGCTTGCTTAAATACAAATAATAAAATACAAGGTTTACAATAGTTTATTAAATAGATACAAATAGCAAAAATAAAGTTCACATACAGAAAGTTCTTTAGGTCTCATCAGTCTTAGCAATTAAACATTTCAGGGAATCAATGAAATTCAGTTGATATGTTGTATAAAGTTATATAACAGGCTAGTTACAAGCTGGCGTGTTGAAATGTCACCTTTTGATAGGGCTTTATGATATAATGATCGCTTCCTCCTCCTAACTGTACTTATCAGTATCAGGTAATTCAAGTATGTAACAACTAAATCAAGGTGACTTACTGATAACATTGGTAGAATCTGATAAATAAGGTTGCTACCAAATTAGTGCAAAGCACACATATTAAAAGATTGAAACTATAAGTCATTCACGACCTAAGTTTACCTGGATGACAGCTCAAAATGCTACTAGAAGTAATCCCTAATATATCACTACGCCAACAGCTGACATCTATCACTTTGGATGACTGTAATGAAAACGGATGGTAATATATACTTTTACAAGTGTTGGCAACCCAAAACCTAAACATATGATTTTCGAACTGTCATCCAGGTAAAAACCTATCGTGAACGGAATATAAAGACTGGGATGTACTAAGATTGTGCTTATAGGTGCGGTTGTTAACTCCTACAGCTCCAAGTTTCCTATATATATAAAAAGTTCAGGGACTAGAGAACTATATCCCAGATGATTTTAGCCCCTTTAGTTTGGTTAACCTACCGCGTGAACGTTAAAGTCACCAAAGGGGTACATACCAACTCCCATAAGTTAGGGATTAATAAGCCCCAATTAGGACATAGCTGTCACAATCATGGTTTGCCTTGACAGCGCTCATGATCAAATGATAAAATAAAGGTGTACATAGGATGCCTAGCCACAGCAAGCACTTAGCTTAAGGAACCCATCTAAAGGGTATAAAATAGAAACAAATAAATGATGTATAGAGCTCAAGTGTGGGCATACCAAGCCAAGAGCGTCAAATGGTGAACACAATAACTTGGAGTATTAGAGCCCATCAAGAGGGCCGAAAGACCTAATCAGGTCATTAAAAAACTGAGAATAACACCCAATTAGCTAGAGTTGACATTCCCCCAGCAACAATAGACAGGAGGTAGCCTCATCAGAAAACAAATTACTTTCGAGCAACTAAGCTTAGTTTACAACTTCTAGAACAACATCATGTCATTAAGCACTCTTCAAAACAATGGTTAAGCCGTACATAGTGACACATAATATTAGCAAACGATGTATTCATTTAATAGTATTAGTAGTTTAATCAAATCAGCCACAGCTGACCCATGATATAGCTGAAGGTTAAACCACGTAATTGAACCCACAATATATAAATATATTACACGCGATTAGTTCTAAAGGAACCAAAGCGCCACAATTTGTGAGTAGGCCATAAATCTAATCAAATCCCACCATTATTTAAATACATTATTCATATGTGGTTGAAACGTTAAGCGTCCGCTCAAACACATCAAGACGTAGACTAATACATGGCTAGCAAAAACAATTATACTAAGTACATTACCTAACTGCAACAAAACAATAAACCCTGCGAGGATTCCAGTCTTCTAATCTTAATAAATGGGCTGTATGTCCACTCGGAATTATACTGGTTGCATAGAATATTGACGAGGATATCCATGGAGTGGCGGGGTTCTAGCTGCAGCGAACCCTTGTTGCGCGTCGATCCGATGCCATAGCACCTTGGCTCGGCGCTCATTGCGTTTAGTCGATTACATGCTGAAAGTAACCAGATATGTGACTGTTTAGTAGGTAATTATGAATTGTTCTGTTCTCATTTTAGTTAGTACAGCATATTCAACATCTACTCTCCGACTCAGACCAAAATAGGAAGGTATAAAAAAAGTGTGTTTGACCAATCAAGTCTCATAGCTAGAGCGCTCGAAGGGGTATAGGCACACGAGTGAATTGCAGACATTTAAGAGGGGGGAAATGAGACATATTTCTTTTCAATACACTTTTGTTGTTGTGTTTTACCACTCAATTTAAGTTAAATGTAGCTCATTTGAAATGACCTCGGAGTGCAACATCAAGGCCACAGGAAGTCCAAACTCCACCATAACACATGACGAGTTGTTGGTTACATGAAGTGAGGCAGAAACGCATAACTGTGCAAGCTAGTGACCATTAGCTTGGCACAATAGGACAACCAAATCATGCATGTGTACCACTCTAGATGGGCATGGAAAACTTTGGCAGATGGAGGGTTGGACATGAACAACACCTCATGAAATATTCTCTCCGATCCCTCACCTCTGGCCTGGCACGCGCCTGCAATCCTCTCCTTTAGTCTGAATGAAATAAACTACACAAGGGTGATGTAAATATGCACAGCATTTTTTATGACTGCATCTTACTGTTTAATCACATTATACACATATATATAATAATTACTCTAATGGGGTAGGGATGAGGAAGATAGCATTTTAAAGGTAATCTTCCCGCATTTTCGTGGACGGAGAATGGGAAACCATTTAGAAAAACCACCCTCGATAGACCCGACCTGTATTAGAACCTCCATATATATATTTTTTAAATTGTACTTCCTGGACACATTTTATTCTATATGAACCTCTCTACTGTGGATATTACTTCCAACACTCTAAATTACTTCACTGTGGAGCACACCTAACTGCTAGAATATCCCCCCCACTGATTACTTGGTATGGGTGGGAGGTATGACCTTAAAGTACCATAGTTAATTTTACATAGGTTTCACTAGAGGAGGAAGGTGGGTCTACTCACATTTTATGCGAGACAACGGCATTCCTGACATTCCTTCAGTAAAATACTCTAAATGGGTTGGTCTTTCAATTTTTGTCTGCTGTTTAGAGATTGTTATGCATTAATGTGTGTCTATAGCAGTGTGTCTTTCTGTTATTAGGAGGTTGTTTCACCGTAAGAGCCCATGTTATTTTGCAAAGTAAATTTAAGCTGTTCTTTATAAAGAAGATTCCACTATTCAGGTGTGTCCGCTAAGTTATATTTCACTATATAATTTTTAATTTATCTTGAATGTTTATGTTCTCAAATGAATCCCACAATTTTACTTTTTTACTATTATTTTTCCATGCTATATTTTAATTTTTTATTTATTTATATCGGATGCTTATATATATTTTTTTAAATTGTTGGTGGAATGGGGGGGGGGATATGATGTATTGGTTAAAAATCAAAGTATCTAGCCTTTTCCAGTTTGATTCATACAAATTACAACCAAATAAATTCAAACTTAATTTTGTACTCATTCAAAGTATTAATAACTTATATATGGATGTCATCATCAGGATCAATACTGATTCTAGAATCAGTTAATGTGAAAAATAATTAAGACACAGGGATCAAACCCAGGGTCTGTGGCTTTGTGCGCCACTGGAATGTCTTGTACACAATCTCCCTCTTCATTAAGAAGTTGTTGTGGCCGTGATTTTTAGTAGTTCTGAATGGTCGACACTATCTTCATTATCAACATATTAGATTTGACATTTGAGGGGCTTAAACGGAAAGGGGTAAAAGTGCAATTTTCTTACTTCTGAGATAAATGGCTTCAAAGTTGGTTGGTTATTGTAAATTCTGAGTAAAAATTTTGTTTGGTGTGTTTACTTAGGTGGAAAGCTGCATACTTTAGCTGTTTTTTCATGTAGTTGAAACCAATTAACATCATCATCTTGTTAGTATATCATACAATCCTTTAAGCCCTTGCTTTCACTTATACCCTTCTGCCTCCAACAAGTACACTTGTACCCCTTTGCTCTGAAGGGTTTGTGCCAGTTAATTTATAAAAGTACTACATTATATCACATTTTTATTGATACAAAACTATTTTAAGCACTAAAAATAATGTTTGAAAAAATTGTCTTCTAAAAATTCTTGAAAATTATTTTACTCTCGTCTTTCCTAGCGAAACATAAAATAATGGGGACCCTAAGTTTAATCATAATGGGACACCTCAATTTTGGATGATTTTTTTTCTATTCATCATAGTCTGATTGTAAAATGTTATAATCGTTGTCCTCGATTTCTTCTTCTCTTTCATTCATGTTTCCTTGTCGTGTTGTCTCATGTGCTCCTGTAGGCTTTCTTTTCCTTCCTTCTACATCATGGGGCAGTGACTTGTAGAAGTTGTGGTGAATTGGAGGAATGAATGGGAGCAGTTCCATTAGGTAAGTTCCATTAGGTTCCTGAACTTTGGTAGTTTAATTTTTAGTGGAGTTTCATAGAGTGAAGTTAGCTCAATGGTGGGTGGTCTGCCAGAATTTTTTTTAAATCAAGCCGTTCAAAGAGCATTTCTTCATTTAAAGCCTCTTTGTAAAAGAGTGAAAATGGTGTGGACTTCTCAAAATGCAGCCATTGCATTTTTCGGATACCAACTATGTTATCTTTCATGTGAATCTTCAATGCCTGGATTGATCGAAAGTCGTTGAGTTCTATCTTTTATACTTTGAATTTTCTGCTGGCTTTGGAAACCACTGAACACCAGTCATCAGGAACAAAAACATTAAAATATTTTCTCTTTACCTTTTCGATAACAGCAAAATCCTGATCACATTCCATAAAGGAGTGTCCTGACATCAAGAATCGGTGATCTATCGATGCTATAGGAGTGTGACTGACGACATAAGACCAAAATTGGACAATATTCTTATTCTTGTTTTGCCCACCTGCATTGTCACTAAATGCATCTATATGGTTAACTGTTATTCAATGTTTATAATAAACATTTGAATAGGAGCAAACTATACCAAACAAATACAAAACATTAGCTCCATAGATAAGAGTATTAATGGCAAAGAGATACAAGTGAGCTTATACCCTTTTGCTTGTAAGCAGATGAAGGTTTCTGCAAACAGTATAATTTCAAGTCACCAGAGAGCAGCACTGAGTGGGAATTTAGTTGTATCCCTTTGCCATTATCTAGTTTGGATTTATGCACTTAACTCATTTTTCACTAAAATGTCACTTGTACCCCTTTCCTTTTAGGCCCCTCATTTAATAAAAGTGATAAGGGAGGGTGCCTATATACATGATGAACCAGGATGGCTCAGTATTTGCCCAAAGTTTCTGGTTTTGATTCCTGTGTCCAGGATTTAATTTTTCTTTATTTGAATTTAAGTTTGTACATTTGTAATTTCCTTTTGTTGAACAGAATTTTAAATTTTTATTTTTCTGCTATGCTATTTTGTAATATAGGTAGCCAATGCTATACATTTTTAAGGTTATTAAATTTAAAATTGTATATATTCCTAAAACTTAAAATATGCCATTTTTATATAAATAAAGTGGCATATCTTAAAATAGTTTTACAAAATGTCTGTTATATTGTATGAAGAACATTTTCAATTATTTTTTTTTCCCCTCCTCAAGTATTGTTAAAATTTGGTGTTGGTACATATTATTTTTACATATTTTGATAATTTTGTTTTTAATCTTCTATTGTATTTAGTGAAATAATTACTTGTGAACTGTAGCTAATCTTATGGGAGTTACATCATCACTTTAACTATAGAGTTGTTTTGAGAGTGAGTCAAACAGTTATATTGTTAAGTATAAAATATATCTATAAATCCACACTTTTGTCTAACCTTCATAAGTGAGAATGCATAAGTTCATGTTGTTAAGCGTACTACTGTACTAAAATAAATTTATGTACATAGATTTTTGTTACATGCTTTGAGGTTATATTTTAAATTTCAGATCACATGTTGCAGTGTCAACCAAATTACATTATCAATAACCCACATTGATGATCATATGCATTAAAAGTCGGGCTTATTTTTTCTGGTTTGCCACTAACTAGGTCAAAGTTTGAATCTCTGATAGGTGCGCTTAGTGTGTTTTTTTCTCTATAAATTATTTCCCAATTTCTCTTCACTCAAATGCAAGCATATTTCCCTTAAATTCTACCTTCCCCACCCCAACCCACTAGTGTAAATAAAGTGTCAGTAGAGTTTTTATGGTTTATTTTATCAGGTGTTAGATGTTTTAATTTTAGGCTTATCTTGTTATTTTTTCCGTTATATATCATACTACCCATCTGGGCTGAACACATTTTAACTTCACATATTACCCACCTCGGTACGTAGTTAGCTGACCTGCTAAATTTGTGTTGAGCTATATTGCCGAGGATGGGGAGATCGAGGCTCTAATCTCACTCGGGTGAGCGAGGATGGTTTTCCACTCTTTCTTCATGCAAATGTGGGTTCACTTCCTTTTATTCAACCTTCCCAATTCCTAACCCATTAGTGTCAATAGTACATAAGCGTGCAATCCGAACAGGTAGTAAGACACGGTGTTAAATAATAATATTATTATTATTATTATTAACATCACTAATGGAGTCGGGATGAGGAAAGTAGAATTTATAATAAATGTACCTGTTTATAATTGGAGGGAGAGTGGGAAACTATTTAGAAAACACCTGGCCAGGATTCAAACACTTACCTGCCCATTGCTGGTAAACCAGACCAGATGAGCTTGATGTTTACTTTATATACACACCTATAGGAGTATAGTAACTTATGATCTTGTCATGTTCTGTTGTTTATCTCTGTGGACTTTGAATTTTCGTTTTTATTTGAAGTTTTTCTTAAATGTTTCCCTGTATACAAGAAAAACATATTAAGGAGGCAATGTTTTTGGGGTCATTTACAGAATGTCTGGCTCTAATTTTCGGGCCAGTGCACTCTATCTGGAAGTCAGAGTGAACATTCATAAGCTATTCCATGCGGCGAGTGTTGTAGTCAGTGAGGTTTGCATATTTATTGAAATGTTCTTGGACATAATCAGTGCAGTTCATCATCTATATTTAGATGTATTCTTGAATGAAAACCCCTTAATAGCGATCAAAACACTTTCATGTTTTGAGGTTTAAACAACCTTAACATAAGGACAGTGTAAATTGAAATGTAAATTTGTTACAACTTTTTTTATATTAAGGTATGGTTTTTGTATTAAACTGGTGTATTGTTACTATTCTCTTCTCTTGTTATTATATTTTTGTTATGTTTAGGGAGATTAAGAAGATTCTTGGATTCAAGAAAATTCATTATTAAAAAAAATAATTAAATTTGGAATAAAAATTTGACTTATAACACTTTTCTACTACATTTCTATTCTAGTCCAATATAGTTATCAGACAAAATTAAGCACAGTCCAGCCTCTTAATCCATCAATTAACTAGATGTATTAATGCTATAATGATTGTGTGATAACCAAAAATGTTAACATTAAGCTAGAATTTATATCTTTGAAAGCAGTTAAATAATAATTGAAGTAAAGTAAACTTATTATGTTTACCATATTTTCCAAGATTCAGATTAAAATTCGAAATCTAAGCTTGCAAATAAAATAAAGATTCAAATTAATAAAATAGGTGATTTGACCCATCCCCAGTTATAATTTAATGTTATTAGGGTGTCCATATGTAGTAAGCTCCAGAATATTCATATGGGGGTTATTGTATTTGTGACCCATCTGTACATTCATTTGATCATTTTTTCAATCCTTATTTTTCTGCTATGTTTATGCTTCAGAGCAAATTTTGCTATTCCAAAGGGGTCTCTATTGATCTTGTAGTCCAACAACCATCACCCACAATATATTTCTAAATTGTTTGTTAATAAAGTGGGGTTTTTTTTGTTTGTTTTTTAGGACCGCGTCTTACTATTCATTTGGGCCATACACTTGAGTACTAATTATGCTAATGGGCTAGAGATGAGGAAGGTTGAATTTAGTGGAAGTGTGCCCTCATTTGCTTGGAGTGAGTGAGTGGTAAACCATTTAAGAATAACCACCCTCAGCACACCTGACCGGGATCAAACAATGATCTACCCATCATCGTTAGCCTAGTCTATTGCAAGATTAGCATGTTAGACCATGCGGTTCTAATGAATTATTAATTTGTTATATGATGGGAGATTAGATATACCATCATATTTTACTATCCTCGAGTCTTTTTAATATCCTTTCAACTGCTTCCTTCACTAGCTCGGTGATATTGTGTCATTAAATACCTTTTTTTTTTCCTGACAACACAACACAACACACCAAATAGAAAAAGAAAAAAAAAAACATTAATCTTCAATTTTTAAAAATGGATGCTCATGTATTGCAAGATTAATTTATATTTTTTAACACAAAAATATTTACTTTATTTAGTTATATTTTACTGCGACAATTCCAACAGGGCGGATGTAAATGTTGAAACTGATTATTTTGTGTAGTATATGTTGTTAAAGAAAACTTATGAGTAATGAATTCTAAAATTTAAACCATAGAGTAATTAAGTTTCAAATAGAAGCTACAGAAAAGAAAGTAATGCCTTGTCATTAATATATTATATCTCGTTTTCCCTGAACCTTGAAGAAACATTTAGATACAGTAGAGTCTCAAAAACTCGACATTCTGTGTAACTTGACATGCGCACATGCACACAGTTGTTGACGCCAGTCATTACAATCCAAGTTCATTCAACTGAACAACCTCTCAGTTTGTTAGTGTAACTCGAGGGAAACAGTCATGCTGTGGTGTTTTTACAAGTGCTGTGTTTGTTAGTTTTTCAATTCAGTAACGTGATATTCAAATCATTATATTATATGTACTGTATGTATATTACTGTTACTGTACTGTACATTATTCGATACTATACTGTGATTCATCCTTGTTTAGTAAACATGCATCTTCTACAAGTTCATTTGTAAAATGACAGTTCATTAACTCGATACCATCTCAGTCCACAATAGGTTGAGTTTCCGATAGACTACTGTACTATAAAACTCAATCATGCATCTTCTACAAGTTCATTTGTAAAATGACAGTTCATTAACTCGATACCATCTCAGTCCACATTAGGTTGAGTTTCCGAGACTCTACTGTACTATAAAACTCAATTTAGGTAAACTAACATTGGCAACGGTTCAATATATTTTGCTTACAGCCGCCCAAACTGACATCTATCAAAAGCGAGTGAAACAAAACACACCCTGTAACGCATACATGAGCAGTAGGAGATTTAGTAACTTTATGAATAGGTTTTAAACCGGCGTAAATGCTTTCAAATTTTGGTTCTATTTTTCTTTATCACCATGTATTTTGTTTTGAGTTATATGTTTATGTACTAATTACACTAATGGGTTATGGATGAGGGAGGTTGAATTTAGAGGACGAGTACCCATATTTGTGTGAAGGTAGAGTGATAAACCATGAGCAGTCATTAAGGTAAATTATATTAAAGCCCATGTATGGAACATTTAGAATGATTGAAAATGGTTCTTTATCATCACAGAAATGTAATTTATTTCTGATCTATAATTATACTCTGAATATGGCACATTTGCCATTGTGTAAATACTTATGTTGTCTGAATGTAATTTTATAATAGTAATAAGGAAAAATCCAAATATGGGAAACATTTGTGCATGTAGCAATTTATGTGTTAATTAGCGAAGTCATTTTATTTTATAAAAGGTGTGTTTTTTAAAAATTACAATTTATAGTGAATATGCATCATTTAGGAGCCCATATAATGACCGGTTAACTGGGAATTTAGATCATAATTATTAGTCTCCAAACAGAAATTGTTTCAAATTGTGATTCTCTGCATTTTTCATTACACAACAATAAAATCAGAATGAGTGAAATAATTTCACTTCTATCACTTCTACCACCTAAAATGAGGGTTAGAGAAAGCTGCACTATGATAAGACACTTGGGTCAGTCTGTATATACTGTTCCCTGGTTTTTGTAAGAAGAGCGGCATCTGGTATTTACTACAGTTCCCATAAAACAATTTTAATAAATTTATAAATCAAGTAATTTTATCCGCAGCTGTCATTTTTGATATATATTATCAATACCTATTAAATAACACAAATAAGATCAATGTTGTTGGCTAAAAAATATGTTTGAATTCTTTAAACTGCTCTTCCAACCAAACTCAGGCTCTAGCTAAGCAAAATAATTTCCCATGGGTTCTTACAAGGTTGAGATACATCTGGAAATCATGAAAAACGTCGAAAAGTAAGGGTGTTTTGTGTGACCACAAAAAGTCACGGTGGTTTTAATTAGCATATTTAAGATCTTTTTAGTAACAGTTATTTAATCAAGAGGTGAATAATTAGAAACAAATTATTTCCTAAATTGCTATGCAAAATAAAGATCCTTTTTTAAGATAAGTTTTACAAATCATGTTTTTTTTTAAAAACAAATTACAATTTTTGTCTGAAAATCCGGAAAAGTCAGGGAATTTTAAAACTTTTAAAGTGTATCAACCCTGTTTTAGCAAAGTCATAATTGTGTCACTCAGGCTCATACATATTGTAATGATTTGGAGGTCAGCCAATACCCAGCTAGACTTGAACTGCTGGTTATTCATATCATACATATTGAGAGATTGGTTCACTCCCTATGCTAGACTATAAATATGGCCCTTAGCTAGCAATAGGAAACCAAATAGCAAATGTCAATAAAACCCATAGTACTTTATACATCTTTGAATATATCAATAGCAATAGTTCCAACACAGATTGTAAACATGTCATAAAAACGTTTATTGGGGTAAATATTTTAGATTGCATTATGTTTGCTCATTATTACCACATTTTAACTAATGATAGCAACCCATTTCCTTTAGAAGGAAACCATTACTTTTCCAGTAGAAGCAATGTAAAGTGTCAATTGTGTTATTCTTTTCATTGTATAACTCATGTGTTTGCATCTTTATTTGTCACTTTCCTGTGCTTTTTTACTTTTAAAAAAATTGCAATTTATATAAGTTTCTAATGAATAAGATGTATTTATACAACTATAATGGAGGGCTAAGCACCTTAACTAATCACACTACTCATTTTTTTCTCTCCTGAAAGTAAATTAAAAAGTATTTTGTTTTTATTGTCATTTAAAATCACATTAGAAAAAAGATTTGTTTTTACAAGTAGCTAGCACACCTAAACCAATAGACAGTAATGTTACGTATTAGACAATACTGCCATATGATTGACATCTTGAATCATAATTTATTTTAAATTTTTATTCTAAATGAGTTGTCAGATATATTTATATAAACAGATATGTAGCAATAGCTAAATTGTTCCTTATAGTCTTAAAGTCATAAGGCATCTAGTAAAGGAATTGAAAACAGGACACAAAAGGGATGGTAATGTAATTTTTGAATACTTAACACTCAATAATTTGCTTTCTTGAGTATCAAGGGACAGTTTAATCACATAACTACTACCCATTACCTGCATAAATGAGCACACAGATTAAACATCAAGCTTGTTTAATCTGGTCTACTGGTGACAGGGAGGTTGTGGTTCATATCCTGACCAGGTGTGCTTAAAGTGGCTTTTTACTAAACAATTTACAACATTCTCTCTTTACAAAATATATGGGTACATTTTCTTTGAATTCTGCCTTAATTTCTGCTTTATTTAGTGTGTGTGAACATAACCCAGGCGGGCTAGGAAGACACGTTGAGGGGAAAAAAACATTCTGTGTCATGTCCCCCACAACTCCTATTATCTCCCATGAACTGTCACTAAATCAATATCACATTTATTTTTTTATTTTACCAACATATTCGACTTATTGGTTTGTTTAAATTGGTTGTATAAAATGTGTCCAGAGTCACATGATCTAATCATGATACTTTGTTTGTTTAACATATTTATGTGCACGTGTTTACTCTACTAGCAAGAATGTGTTTTTTTCTTCTTTTTTGCAAAGTTTTTATTTTCTGTACAATATTGTATTTATATTTCACTTTTTTTTACTCATAGAATATATACTTGTGACATACCCTGTTTTTGAGAGATTGAACCTGTAAATAGCAAGTGTATTATAGTTCAGTAGTCCTCTAGATAAAATCATGCATGTCTTTAAGGGGCCATCTCACAGCCAACTAACCAGTAAATTAGATACATGCTTACATTTGAACTAGAAATCGAATTGAAGTGCACTTTTCTAGAGTATTCACTAGACAACAGTTAAAGGTAAAATGAGTATATCATTTAGTGTGGTACAATGATTTATTTTGTAAATGCTCTTTCAAATCCTAAAGATCATTCAAGATTTGAGAGTTAAAAATTATTTTTTGAAAATTTGAGTTATAAGTTGTTTTAAAGCTTTATACAACTCAGTGGCTTAGCTCAACATACACTCTTGATGACCAGACCCCATATTAATTATTTAATAGTGAACTTTTTATGTTTATCATATTTTCTACAATTTGAATTCAAGATTTGGAAGTATCAAACCTTCTTTGGTAGCTGTATGCTCTAAGGCGTCACCCTCGCAATAGACTGGCAATAGGGGCTCTAAATTCTGGTCAGGTGTATTGAGAGTGGTCTTTTCTAAATGGTTTTCCATTTTCCTTCCATACAAATTTGGGTACACTTCATTTAAATTCAACCTTCCTCATCCTAGCACATTAGTGTAACTAGTATATTAAAATATGCACATCCTGAACAGGTAGTAAAATGTGACGAGAAAAAAAAAGTAAAATCATGATTGGGATTTAAAAAACATGTTGATTTGATCCATTTCACTCATCTCAAATTCTACTTTATTTTATTGAAAACTACAGAAAACTGCACAACTTTGGGATGCCTGGTTCCAGCCGTATATAACCTGTTATCCGTGATGTGAGACTTTTGTTTATAGTTAAATGTGTTAATCATATAAATGATTTTTAGGTAGGATGTGAAATGCTCACGCTGTGGACACAACTTGATTTATTTTATTTATTTCTAAGACACTTTTGAATTAAATTTCCTGTTATATAGTTGGTTAATAGGAATATAATTATATATAGAGTATAGGAAATAATTACAATTCACTCGTTTAGTAAATGATGATGAAGCCTTGATACATGGATAAATTATATTTTTTAAAATTCCTTTTCTTAGGTTGTAATTTTTCCAAACAAACGTGGCCTGCAATAATACATTTAGGGTGGCCACAATCAGAAAAATTGTTGTGAAATTTTATATTTGGCCTGGGAAAATACATGTTTTTTTTTAATTACATCTTATTAATTCATTTAATTAAGTTTATCCTTAGTCGAGGAAGATCAGAGAAGTTTCAAGAATATTTTTTCTGATATTTGGTCTCTTTGGCACTTTAAATCAAATTCAGTCATCAGGATTGTGTTCATAACTTTGAACTAGGAGGTCAAGGTGTTGGAAGGTCCAAACCCTAATAACCTTTTGCTTGGAGGAAATAAGTGTGTAATGTTTTTCTAGATGCTTAGTGAACATATTCCACAACCTCCCAAAACTTGGCCTCATAAAATTATTTATTTATTTTTGTCTAAAACTTTTCTTTGTTAATATTCATAACACAAGCTAATATCTAAAAATGGCCGACTCCAAGACTATCTGCTTGTATCAGAAATTATCAAATAACTTTATAAATACCTTGTGTACATGTATGATAACCCTCCTATCCTTTGCAGTGGCAGCTAGTTGTATTATTAGGAAAGGCAAAATTTGATCAGACTTTACTTGTAGAATGTATCTCGATATCTGTTTGACCAAGAACACATATTTATACCAACACCCAATCACACATGAACATGTGTCAATGTACTTTAACAGCAGACAAATATGGCACCAGTGTGAGGTAACTATTTATAAGCACAATATCATCAAGCTATGCCCCCTCGACCAACACTCCATATGACACCACAGCTCTCTTAGTTATAAGTTCTAGTTTTGGCGATCATTTTTATCCTCTTTTAATTTTCTATGCTTTGATATTAAAGATATTTTATTAATTTGTTTTATTCTTTTCAGGTTGAACTGTAAGTAAAGTAAAATTCGTGTCCACGCTACCGGCATATCATTCTGTGTAAAAATAATAATTTCTGATTAATACTAATTATTAAGTAATGTGTAAAAATACAAAATGTGTTGTCTTTTTGTAACATGTACAATCAAAACTCCCATAGCTTTGTATACAAGATATCCCCACACGGATTGTTCTTTGATAAGTCACGTTTAGCTTGGAAGTGTCTTTTGTGGTTTGAGTCACTATTGTCAAATATTTCCTTTAAGTCTTGTGCATTAAAATCTAAAGAAAAAAGTTTTAAATATTTTAAAATGCAATTTTATGTTGTTTCTTTATCATTAAAGTTGCATGCTTGATAGTGAAGTGATTTTTTTTAATACATTGTAGAATATCGTCATGTTGACACAAAGTCACTCTGTCATGTAGATTATAGTTTTAGAAATAAAATAAATTAAATAAATTGACAAATAGTAATTTATAAACCTGTTTTTTCTATCATGTGCATTTCAACTAGAGATGGGAAGCTCGATTCATCGAATTCCTTAAATCCCAAGGTATTTGAGAGAGTTGAGATTCATAATGATCTAAAAAAAGTATTTTTCATACAATAATTATGAAGACCTTGACTTGATATAACAATTTTAAGATAATCCTGCCATTCCCTTATTTCTTATTAGGTAGGCAAGAAACTGTACATATAGCTTAAAAAACAACTTCATACCTAATCCATCCTCACTAATTTTCTCCACACTTCTCTATCCTTGCATACTTCCTTTGCTTCAACAACATCCATACACCGAATCATACATGGCCATTTATGTTTAAAACTCTTAATGTTCCTCCTTTTCACACATTCGTCTACAACAGGGATTCTTAAACCTTTTTTGGCCAAGATCCAAAATCAACAGACGATCAACTTGGCAACTCATGGGTCTCTTTTGAAGCTAAAAAGTGATAATATAATCATTTAAATAAGTGTGGTAATTATGTATTATTATATAAAGCTGTAGTATTTTCTAATAAGTAATTATAAAATTTAATCAGAATGTAATAGTAGGATTAAGAAAATATATCCAGTATTGAATTTAATAACTTAAATACAGTAATGTAAAGTATCTCCGTTAATAATTGTTTATTATTATGATGTTAGCTAGGCCTGCTTCCTATCAGAAGGCATGAGTATTAACATATTTTGTAATATGTAGTAATCATTGAAAATTCAAACTTTTACCAAACAAAATTCCAGAAATAATTATTTACATTTGTTCAGCGAGATCCTTGACCTTGCACTATTGCTGAATGGTCTTCAAATCATGGTCGTATCTTTGAAAGGCTGCTTCTCAGGTCTGCTTTTAATCTTAGTTTTCATGACAGAAAGTATAGAAAAGCCATCTTCACATAGGTAAGTAGTCGAAAACAGAAGTAACACATTCATAGCTTCGTTCCCTTGGACAGGTTTTTCTTTTTTAATCATCCCAAATGAACATAGTGACTCAGTTTGTTCTTGGAAATTGTGACACAAAGCTTCATCTCTTTGAAATTCAATTAGCTCTTCCTGGAGGCCAGCAATGTCTGAAAAATGTTCTGGTGAGTCTTCAATGTCAATGGCAATTGGACTGCGCACCCAACTGTATTTAGCCATAACATCTGGAATGTAGCAATCGGACTCAAGATTTAATTTCTGCAGATGCCCAATTATTAAATTTTTAACCTCTGAACAGCACAGTGAGTTCATCTTCCAGAAGCAGGTTTAAATTTGGGAAAGAAGCTATCTTATTTTCTTGTGTTTCTTTTTCCACAGTTTCAACTTTCCTTTTAATGCCGTCAATTTCTCTTTAAAGTCAATGACAGTGTGATTGCAACCTTACATTGAGGTGTTTAACTTAACAAGTTCCGCAAAAATATCTGAAAGGTAGACTTAATTCAATATCCACTTATCAACCTCTTTAATAACAATATCTAAATCCTCTGACAGCCTCTTAGAAGCAAGATTCTCCCTATGAAGGAGACAGTGAAACATTTTTGCCTGCAGATTAACTTATTTTACTTTAGCACAGAAGCCCTGGCGTGCCCCAAGCATTGCTGTGACATTGAGTCCAAGACAAACCTTCTTCTTTAAAAAATGAGTTTGTTAAATAAAAAATGTCTTCTCCTGTAGTAGATATGGTAAGTTGAAGGCAAAATAAAAATTCTTCCATTTATGTAGGCTTTTCTTTGAGTGTTGTCACATAAGTTGTTTAATCTAATTGTAGACTAAACTGCCCACTAGTTTTGATGGCTGAAATCACTTGTCTTAGTTTTAATATAATTTGACATATCATGGGTACGAATAGTATAATTTGATAGTGGTATTCATCACCATAGGTCATGCAAACCATGTCTATTGCTGCTGGTTTTACCAAATACTCTCCAATTGTATGTGGTTTATTATGTTTTGCAATAAGCCAAGCAACATGGTAACAACCAAGTGTGGCTTGTTGGACAGAATAAACTACCTTTTTTCCAGTGTAAAGACATTGTCACTTCAGCTTCTGTTTCTTTCTTTCAAAGAAACTCTGTTCTTTAGTAACTAAAGAACTGTGCTTAGTTTCAAGGTGCCTCAATAGCTTGTTCTGCTTTAGTGACTCATTGCTTAGCACATAACTACAGACAAGACACATGTTTTTTTTAATTAATTTTTTGGGGGGAAGATACTGCGACCCATCCCGAAAGACTCATGTTTGTATTGTGACCCATATGCTAAGAACCCATGGTCTACAACATTTAACCACATTTTACATGGCCAATCCCTTTCTTTTGATCCACACACTACCTTTATATTTGCTTCTTCATTTGATTCACACTTATCTTCTGAACATGTCCAAACTAACATAAGAAGCGTCTTTCTCATTGTATTCCTTTTCAAAACACACTCCTTTAGTGCCCACTCATTACTGACTTTCCATACAAGTTATATTTAATACGTTTCTTAGATATCTCACACCACTTGCATTTACCTTGCTCTTGTGTTTTGACTAACAAACCCACACTTCACATCCATAAAACAATGTTGATGTGAACACATTTTTATATACTGCCATCTTTGATTCTTTTGATACTAAATTCTTCACAATAGTCCACATACATATAACTACTTTCTGAGATTCGTTCACCCATCTGTCAATTTCACCATCTATCCTTCAATTTTTACATAACATTCTACCCAGATACACAAGATCATTCATTTGTTCTAACAGTTTTCCATTTATACTAAATTGGCAATCATTTCCTGATGTGTCCTTATCAAAAACCAATACCATAATTTTAGAGAAATTCATACGAAGATCTGTTCTGTCGTTTGCCACACTCACGATTTAATGCATTCTGCAAGTCACTTTCCTTCTCAGCCATTAATATGGCATCATCTGGATATAGTAGCACTCTCATGTTCACATTGTCCTTTTGTACACCAACCGTGTCTCACAAGCATTCCTCATACACTTATCCATGAAAACATTAAACAACCATGGAAACGTAACACACCCTTGTCTAACTCCATGTTCAATGTCAAACCATTCACTCAAAGCTCCATCGACCCTTACACATGCTTTACTTCCATCATACACTGCAATAATTGCATTTACTAACTGGTAAATTATTATATTAAGACATAACTAATATAATGACTATTTGCAAGTGATTTATCTATTTGTGATATTTAACTTACACTTTCTAAACTGATTGATTATATCTGCACATGACTTATAAACTAACATATATCTTAAACAGACACCACATCTAGCCCCTGACCTTTAAACTCATCACTGTGAAGGGGGAAACCCACATTTCAACAATGATTCATTATTTGCAAGTTAGCTTATGTTATGTTTTAATTATTTAAAAAACTTATTGTATCATGGAATACATAAAAAAAAAGGTATGGAAAGGTGCAGGTTTAGGAGAGCTGGGAGCCTGCATTAAAAGATGTGTGTGTAAAAGAAACTATTTAATGATGTGTATTTTGCCAAGGAGAAATTGTAGAAAATCCTTGAAATGTCCTGGTAAAAATTTCATAATTTTATGTAGGAACCCTATTAATATAGATTTGTATGTTTTAGAGAATAACAAAATCACTTCAAAATTATTTTTTTTTTAGCAACGCGTCTTACTACCCATTCAAGTACTAATTACTCTAATGGTTTAGGAATTGGTAAGGTTGAATTTATAGCAAGTGAACCCACATTTGTGTGGAGGTAGAGTGGAAAACCATTTAGGAAAAACCCCTCTCAGTTCGTCCAACCAAGATTTGAACCTTTTTATCTCCCTGTCCTCAGCAATATAGCTCAACACTAAACAAGCTCGTTAGCTCCCTATGCCACCGAGGTATGAATTTAATTAATTTACTAAAAAAGTGTTCTCTTTGTTGTTTATCGAGTAATAGGCATTACAGACAAAATATCATTTGTCAGTGGCACCAGACCTTAAACTTTTTTTTTAATTCAATTTTAAAAATTTTCACATTTACTAAATTTGTACAATATACATTTTTAGAGATTAAAGGACAGGTTTGCTACTGAACTGGAAAGTCAGGGAAATGAAAATTGGTCATGGAAAGTCTGGGAGATGCAATTATGGTCAGAGAAAGTGTTTTAGTATTCCATTAAATTGCAGATTATTTTCTTCGTGGTGTCTTCTATAAGAAATCAATTATTTTGTGGTAAGATGGTATACTATGTACTTTAACTTCTTATTTTTGAAACCTGATTTGGTTTTGGCTATGGCAGGTTGAAAGTGTCACTTGCTTAGTGTTTAATAAGTTGTATAGTAGCGCCTTACTCAACTGAAGGTTGAATTTGTTCGTCAGTTGGCCTCACTGTGTACAATACTTTTAGTGTTTGTTCTAACATGGATTTATTTATAACCTTCATGTATAATTCATTGATCACTTATAGCTGGTACTTAATGTAAATGAGACATCTTGAAATTGCTGATTAAGTCTGAAAGTTAATTTGTATGTGATAATAAAACACTTTGAACGAGCTTAAATTGTGGTAGATAACATAAACAAATTTGTACACACCTCCGAAAGTGTCATTAGCATACTGACGACAAGTTTCTCAAATGTAAACTTTTTTTCTCTTAGGACTTTGGCTGGAGGATGTGAACCATTCTTACGCAAATTTCAGCCTTCAAGGCCCCTAATTCCTTACTTTTAAAGTGATCTTCATGACCTTTTAAGATGGCTTATGAACCATGTTAAATCTGCTGACTGTAGTAGTAAACTTGTTGTTCTGGATATTAATTGTTGTGAAAATCTACTTCATTTAAAACACATTAATCTTGGGTTCAGTACAGTGAAAGACCTAAAGAATGTAAAGGCATCTGAAAAATACATTATTCACTATTAAAATTATTAATTACCTATTTTAGGGGCTAGGAATGAGATTAAAATACACCTGCATTAGTATGGACAGTCTATTACAATTAAGACTAAGTTTTGGTGAGGGCAGTAAACATGTGTTGAACCTAATGTGTGTGGTTTTATAGATCAGAAGGCCCCTTAGAAGCTCAACCTAGATGTTTGCTCTTGGTTTAATGACAAATAGCCAAAACATTTGGGGGCAATTTGGAGATTACGGTTTGAATCCCAGTCAGGTGTACTGAGGGGGTGGTTTCCCCTAAATGGTTTTACACTCTCCCTCCATGCAAATGTGAGTACACTTCCTCTAAATTCAACCTTCCTCATTCCTAACTTAATTAGTTCATATGCGTATAAAACAAACAGGCATTGAGGTGGAGTGCTAAAAAACATGCGAGACAATTAACATTGTGTCGCTCATATATTATTCTAAGATCAAATTCCGAGTTTTTAAATAAAATCTGTGTAGACAAAAAGTAGATCCGACCCATCTTAACTTAAAATATTTTTAACACATCTACTCTCATACTTTTTGAGCTTTTATAATATATTTTAAAATTAAAGTATTTTCAAACCATTGTAGTTAAAGAAAACTCCATAATATAAATTATTTTTTATTGTATTAAATATTTGTGTTTTACATCAAGGAAAAAATACTAAATATGGTCATCACTTTATAGCAATACCCAATCCATGTAGACAGATGTCTTTTATGCCTGTGTCGATAACACCAACAGTTGAAAACTTACCACAAGATGATTTAGTCACAAGAAATCTTTCTAATTTGATTCTGGTAAAAAGAGTATTCATAAATTAAATTTTAAAATTTCACTCCAAAATAAATTAGGCAAAATATAATACTTTATTATGCCATTTCTCTACAAATACAAATTAAGTAAATTATTACATTTATAAAAAGACCAATAAGTTATAACTAACTTGTCAACATACACTAGGAATTATATTATGTGCATCAAGTAAAATAAATATAACACAAGAGGAACCGCTAAGGATGGAAATGAAAAAACTGCTTATATTAAACTTATACAAACGAGTAACACACAAAAATACCAGAGAGTGTATAGGGGTTTGATAAAACACTAATTTTGTCACTTCCAGAAAAATCCATGTTATGTAATAGTCATTGATTATTCTAGAACAGTGTGGTTCCATCTTTCATGACTTACAGATAAATCTGCACAGTGCTGAAAATATGACAGGTTGCAAATTAAATTAAAAATTAATGGTACAAGTAACACTTAATTTAAAAAACCATTACCATTTTTGTGCTGCAATTTTCTTTATACATCATTTGAATCAGAATTACACCTTTTCCTGTTATTTTATTTTAAAAAGAGTTTAGATTGGCAGGCCAGAAGAAAACAGGCCACGAGTTGGACCATACTGCACTAAATTAATAGTTTTGTGCTTTATTTAGAGTATTTTTACAACCTCACTGCTTTCTAGAAATGGACGGAAATGTCTTAGTAATGCCAAAATAATTTAACGTACAATTGTTAATGCAAGGAATGTCTATAAAGAAACTTTCACATTACATTACTTTAAGAGAAGTGTGTAATGTGTTCCTTGCAGCTAATCATCATGTTGCAAGCACATCGACAGATATTAGTACTCATTTGTTTATCATGTGCAGACACCTTTTTATGTATAATTTGCGTCTTGCCAACACCAAAACATTGTGGCATCTTTTTACATTTTATTTTGAAGCTCCATTAAGCTTATATTGCAGGCACTTGAAGCCCATCATCCTTCTATTCGAATTCAAATTTGGCAAAAAATTTAATCAACCTTTTGTTCAAATTCCATTCTGGTGAACAATTTGTTTTAAAACAGTCCAAATTTATTGGCTGTGCTTTACTCAAACCTTAACTTTAGGTTACGTTAACATTTAGTTAATTGTGATCCTGGCATTACCTAAGTTTTTTCAAACAAACTTAGCATATGTCTATATGTAAAATACATTAAGATTCTGAATATTTCTAAAATTAGAAAAACACTAATATTTATTTACAAGCATACCACAAGCTAAATAAGATCACATTATTTCCAACAATGGAAATTCACAGGAATAACATTAAATACACATTTTAATGGAACTACACTAGTTGACACATACAATATTGCTCGAAAAAATAATGTGCACATCAATTTAAGGGCTGAAAATTTGATCATTCTACAGTAAGAAGATTTTCAAGTTTTGTATTTTTGATAATACGGTGAAATCTCCCAATAGCGGACACCTTCCTGGATTAAAAACATGTCTGTTATTTGGAAAATTCTATATATTTTTAAAATCATAGTGCTTTAACAGTTAAATCTATATAATCCTATATACTGTGGATATTAACTACAACAATGTGCTTACTGCATTACTACCTCTACCTCTAAGTACCCATAGTCATTACTACATTGGCCATTTTAGAAACTTTCCCAGAAGGGAAAGGCAAGACTCCTCACACTTTGAGCAAGACAATGGCATTTGTGACATTCCTACAATAATATACTGAATATATTCCAGCATTGTCAATTTTTATTCGCGTTGAAGAGACTTAAGCATAAATATGCATCTCTAGCAGTGTGTGCTTGAGAGTTATTTTTTAACCATTTAAATAAATTTTATTTTTCCTGGTAAATTTAAAGTGTTTGCTATAAAAAATAACCCGCTATTCAGGGGTGTCCATTAAGAGAGATTTCACTGTAAAATAAACACATTAACGGTAGTGTCAGAATTTTTTTCGTTTTAGTAAGGATGTCCAACTATATTCCTCACTACTCCAGATTCTAAGCTCTCAAATCATAGCTATCAATAATCTGTTATTTAAACAAAATGTCATGTTCATGGTGACTTAGTAGTTATTTTGCCATCTTTATTTTAAATATTTTTACTTTTAAAACTTAGATTTTTTTCCCCCAAATATATTACAGTAAAATACAGTCAATAACATTTTTGATGTGAGATTGGATGCATGTAAATGGATTGAATTTGTTAATATTGAGGACTCAAAGACTCTAGTTGAAGTTTACTTTGAAAATGTTATAGCATACATTAATAAATTAACCACATAGTTACATCAATTTATTAAGAAAAATCTTGTTAAATACAAACTTATATAACCACTAAATAAATATTATGAATACTGAAAAGGTTTATTTTAACGATGTCATTTTTGTGCCTTGCACTGATCAGGCTGTATCAAAACATAAAATCTCCACACCAGTGAGTACACAGGTGAAACGTTAAGTCTGTCTAGTCTGGTTTGGTTTGCTAGTGATGATTTAGCTCCAAATGCTGTGTAATGATTTTTCCTAAATAGTTTCACACTTCTCCAATAAATGTAGGTACATTTCCTCATCCCTACCCTGTTAGTGAATTAAGTGCAAGGAGTCTATACAAGTAGTAATATGCCAAGAAAATAAACTATTCAAGAGTTACCAAGTAAAGCTTATTTGTAATATTTATTGATAAAACAAAAATATTGTATAATAAGTCAGTATATACAGTATTTATATAAATAAATAAGTTTTCTATTAATTTGTAATGGGAGTTTAACCATTTTGCTACTTGTTACTTCTTGTACAGCTTTCAAAATTTACCTTTTTTGGTATACTAAAACAGTAAAATTTTACAATGTATGGTAGTCATCATGTTTACATCAAGTTTGAGGGGATTAATTTATACAGTTGGCATTAATGTTACTAACTTAACTGTTTGATTGACATGCCTCAAAATGATCCAGGAACTTAAGGTGATGTATAGGAGGAAAAACCTTCCCGCATCCGGGGCAAATCACATCCTCTTTTGTCTGAGTTGCAACACCTTCCTCAGAATATTTCGACTTCCATGACGGGGGCTTGCGGTTCACTATTTTGGTGCTACTGCCGGTCGCAGATGTTTCACTACACAAAGATTTACCATTGTTGTCCATTGGCAAAGATGACTCGCTAAACTTTTTGAATTTGTCCAAAGATGGAGGTGCGACAATTGGTTCTGCTGACCATACTGTCGAGTAATATGATTTTTTTCTGCGGGAGGAAGATGCTTTAGAGAGATCATCACTTGCACTCTGTGCAATGGCCAGTGTCCTATTGTTATTTTTAACCTCCTGTGACAATGGTAAAGAAAAAGATTTTGCGATCGGGATCTGAGAGAAGGTGGTTACTGAAGCTAGTCCGTTGCTGCTGAAACCAATAGAGACAGCATTTGCACCAGTATCCCTGTTAACGTCATTCTCGGAGGAAGTATGCACTTCTGAGACTAAGCTAGTGCTGCTGGTGGGTGGAATTTGAAGAACAGAGCTGCTAACCTTTCGTGGGACACATCCCCGAGGAAGGTAGTTTTCAGGAACTATATTTAATGTCGCAACATTGTCTTTGTTACTACATGTAGCTTTAGGAACAAACTTATTCAAACTATCTGAACTCCTTTCCTTAAACATTGTCTTAACATTATTGTTACCATCTGAAACTTTTGGCTTTACCAAAACATTACTTTGGCACAAAGAGGTAGATGGCAATCCACTCTTTCTATCTTTCACCTCGGAATCTTCCTTTGGAAGCTTGAGGATCTCCTCAACAGAGCGAGATCGTGGCCTTGGTAGCTCCTCAGATGAAGAAGAGCTGTCAGATTTCTTTCTCACTCCATCACTCGTCAAGTCATCACTGAAATACAGTGTGGTTCCTTGAGGTAAAAAATGACCCTGTAAATAAATAATATAATTGCTAAGTTAGGTTTGTATTGTGTATTAAACAAGCTATTTTATCTAACATATAAGTTCGATAAACATACAACACTAAGCATTTATAAATCAAAGAATACAATCTTTTGAATTGAATCCCAATCTTGGCTCAATAACTCAAGTTGTTGCAAAATAAAATTTTAAGTTAGCCATAAAAAATAACCCATTCTTCCCATTTTAATCTTAACAGGTTTCCCTTCTTGTGGCTTGCAGGTGATGAGGTGCCAAGGTCAGGGTCAAAGTTAGAAATTGGCCAGGTGTATTGGGGTAATTTTTATTCAATGATTCTTCCACGCCACCTCCACACAACTGCAGACATTCTTCCTCTAAAATATACCTTTCTCATTCCTACAACATTATTATAAATACAAAGATAAGCCTAGATAGATAGTAAGATATAGAGAGTACACCTAAACCTAGTCAATCCGAAGCCCGTTGGTCCGAACTTTTTAAATAACCTGAACAATTATTTTTTTTAGGAAAAAAATTGTTTCTATCAGGATTTCAAACTATACAAATTTAATACAAAATGGTGTGTCCCACCCTTCCACTCACGTATGGCAACAGAGAACTGAGTGGGGTGAATGACATTGGTTCACTGGCTGAGGTATTGTACTGGTACTGTGTGTACGCTCACTGACGCAAAGAACACAATAACGGACTTTAGCAACAATACAGTATGCCGTGTCGCTAATTATAAAATACTATTTGAAAGAAGGTACAGGAAAGGTGGATAGAAACAGAGTTCCGATAGAATGAAACCTAGGTTGGAAGAGTGAGCAGTAAATATAATTTTTTTTTTCAAGAGGTAACCACTACATCTTTGTTCATGGAAGCAATGTAAAGTATGAACTGTGTTCTTACTTCCTTGATAAAAGCCATATTGTGTTCATTCCTTTTATGTTTCTATCCACCCCTCCTATACCTTCTTCCCAATATAATACATTAACTACTAAAGCGAAAAGAGGTTTGTTTTCCTTATATAGATTGTTATAATATACTGTAATATTGTTATCCCAATTAGTTCGGAGTGGCGGTGCTTAAGTGTATAGGAAAAAAAATTCAAAATTGTATGAGTACAGTAGTGCACAACATTTTGAACCATGTTTACGAAACATAATGTTTGAGCAATATTTCAAGAACTATCACTTTAAAGACTAAATGATATAAGGAAAGTAATACAAATAATTATGATAAGCTAATGGGTATAAATAGGTGAAGAAAGCCCCCCCCACCCCCCAGTCGCCCATGGAAAAGGGGAAAATGTGGGCAGAATCCAATGTGCATATATAGAAGAAAAGAAGATTAGATCACCTTTGTGCAATGGGTTCTACCACCAATTTTTCCTCTTGGTGGGCTTTCTTCACTATTGCAAAAAATAAGTTTTACATAATTTTTATAATTTTCCATGAATAATAACTTCTTTCTC
>CABFVZ010000970.1:113688-123940 GCA_902151445.1 Timema monikensis
GAATTTGGGTTACACACATTGAATTACTCTAATGAGTTATAAATGAAGAACTAATTTAGAGGAAGTTTACCCACACTTTAGTGGGGAGAGTAGGGGTAAACCATATAGAAAAAAAACAAAACCTTTAAGTACATTAGGCAAGGATTTAAATGCTGACATTCTCATCACCCATAAGCCGATATAGATTTGTATCTCAAATCCAAATCTTAAAATTTTCTTTCGAAACTAAAATCCTTACAACTGTACAATTTAAGTTAAAGTTAAAAGATGTGAAATTGAATTTTAAACAAGCTGTCTCATTTTTTTTGTGATTTTGTTCTGCCAACTACACAAGTCTATATAACTCCTTTAAGGAATTTCGTCAAGGTTTTCATAATTTTATTTGAGATACTCTTGAGATTTTTACAAATCTTCGAACACTAGGATTCAAACATCCCATCTCTAATCATAGCTAAAGTGAGTTATTTATACATTTACATGGGTAAATGTTGTAGTAGTGTCGAGACAACTAAAATACATTAAATGTTGCTGGCCAGTCTCTTTGCAGCTACCAAAAGTGCCACCTGTGGTTGGTGAAAGATAAAATTTAAATGGGATTTTGCGTTGTCTTGACACAAATACACTATTCCAACACTACCCAAGTGAGTGTTTTGTTATCTCTCTTATTTTAACCATTATCTAGCCCAATGTTTATTCCAAACAACCTTATTTTTACCATTAAATAAACATGTAAATTGTGAAAGAATATGAACTTGTTGGTGTGATGAAAAATTGTGACAAGAAACACTGTTTGGGTTTAATTATGTTGTAGTGTCAGTGTCATCTCATTTAAGAATAAACTGCACTAAACAGTTTGAATTTAATTTGCCAATAAAAATCTCTACAAACTCTTAGAAAGTATTAAACAGAGTTATTTATATATTTTGAGACATTTATATAATTTGTATAAATACATAGAGCTTTTTGTGTGAAGAAATTGATAACTGCCAAAAGATTTTTTTTAAAGTACCAGCCCATGATTTTCTGGGTACAATTCTGTTCATAAAATATAATTGTGTGTTCATAAGGAAGTAATTCATTAAATGAACACTTTTACAAGTTTTAGGTAGTAGTCTTTTAAATGACAATTTTAAAATACATCACTGATGTACGGGAATGTGAGCAACACTATTTAAAAAGAATGGGGAGGGGGTACACCATCACACACACAAGTACATACAGCAGTGGTGGAAGGAAGTAGTACCGAAGTCCTGTAAGTCTTGGTGGTATGGAGTCTGCGGTTCAGAGGATTGTAATTGCTCGGCTTAAACTCCGCCCCGCAGTGCTGACAATGTTCTCCACTGCCCGAAAACCTCTCTCTCTGAAACTGTTTCAATGGGCATTTTAATTCTTCAACCTTTTACAGAGAAAGCAATAATTTGTTGAAATATACAGAGAAAGAGAGAGCGGGAGAAATTTAATCCTCTAAAAAAAATTCCATATTAAACCACTTCTAAGAAGTGCTTACCAAATTTAACACACTTTTTTTTTATTAAACTTACAAAACAACAAAACCTACGACTCATCATCAGTGATCCAAGTGGTTAGTTTTGCAGAAAACTGGATTGACAGACAGGTTTGAATCTAAATAAGGGTTGTTTTCCTTAAGAGATGATTTTAATATACATTTTTCTACTCCCATGTCACCCTAATATGGATGCATTTCTTCTATATTAACCTCCCAATCACTCTCCTTTATATTAGATCATTAGTAACATTGGTGTCAAACATACTAATTAATTAATGGGTATGACACAATTGTATATACTTTCTCGTGTAGTAAGTTTGGGACAAATTTTCTAGAATCAGTTCATTTAACTATCCTTGATCAAGTTTTACTCAGAGAAATTAACATATTATTTTGCAGTAGCATTGTTAACATTATGAGAAGCGGAGCCTGAAATGTTAATTACAATCGTCTTACCTACCATATCTTGTATTAGCTCTAGCCGACAGTTTAGTAATATTATATTAATCACCGATTTATGTTTACATGACATGCCAGATTTATGACACACTAAACAATACATATATACTAGCTCTTCTACTTCCATTTTAAAAACTTCGATAGAAAATAAAAATCTCTTTTAAATAATTTGAGGCCACACATTACTCAAAACATTTGTCTTCAGAATCAAAGTTAAAAATGAATAACAATTTTTAGAACAGTCCAAAGTGCCCAAACGGGAAAACCACAATATTTCTCATGAAAGTACTTTAATTTTTAAAAAATATTAGTTCTGTTGTTTAATTCACCTTTAATGAATTATGTTCTTTGTATGTTAAATCATTCTTTCACAAGGTCTATGTGGGTGAACGTTTTTAAGGCAGGTAACAGGGCAGTTACATGGCTGATTATCTTTTTTTTAAATCTTTTGTCAAGTACTAAAATCCCCCAACCTTTTTTCCTTTCAAACCTTCTCAGAGCCCTCTTCGTGCCAAAACCTTTGACAAGAATTAAATTCGCAACGCTGCCAAGTATAAAATAATAAAAATTGTTCACACTGACATTTAAAAGTTTTAAGATATTTTGTTTAATATTGCTTACAATATAATTGTTTGTTTATATGGTTAATATTACAAGTAATATCATTTTATCAATATTTTATCCCAGCATCTAAATACTAAACAATTTGAAGAGTCTGTCGAGACTAGCTTCTTTTCAAGGTTAGTAGAGGTATCCCTGGAGTAGGGATAGAGGAATGGGAATCTTAACAGAGTAATGACAGCTAGGGAAAAAATATATGCTGCAAACTGAGGCAAGTATATAAGGGAAAGGAAACAAATAATATTTTCTCAGTGCAAGAAGCATTTATGTAAGTTTATCACTTTGGGAGGTGTTTTAAAACTTATAAAAGCATATGAAACTTAGCTATTTATTTTTGTGAAGTGTCCAATAGATGGTTTGGGGAGATTTAAGTCTCATAGTCTACCTAGGCGCTACACGCCTGTTATTTTGTTAATCATATGAAAAGTTAATTAAAATATAAATTTTAAAGCAAAAGTGCTAATTTATTTTTTCATAACTCGGTAATTAACAAACAAGCCCCAGATATAAATTTTGAACTCAATCATAAAATTTCAATTTTTCAAACGTCTTCAGTACCTTAGCCCAATGTTTTCCCAAAAACAATACGAAGTTTAATTTGACATGTAAAACACTTCTCAGATATCTATTTTGAATAAAATTGCTAGTACCATTTTCAAAATATCTTAAATTAAAAAAATCAGTCATTAGAAAATTTTTAATTTGTGCATCAAAATTAAAATTGTGATTCCCCTTCGAGATGTAATATTGTGTGCAAATATATGTACATAGTGCATTTTAAAAACTCACAGTAAAAAATTAAAGATAACAGTGGGCGAGAAATGGCCAAGCACTTACCTTCATTCTAAGTGCCTCAACTTCGCTCTCCAGCTCATGTATTCTACTCTCGGCCGTCATCTTGTCTTGGATGGCCTGCAGTTTCTCACCCCTCTCAGCCTCCCAGTCGTCACGGTGAGCTTTCAGCTGGATCTCCAGCACCTCCTCATGTTCTCTGTGCTCCCGTTCCACTGTCTCGAGACTCTGGCGCAGCCGACACACTTCTTCCTCCAGGCACAACGTTTCAGAGAGGTCCGAACTACTGCTAAAGTTCTAGGAGAATAAATAGTACATGGTCATGCAATGGCTGCGAATGTTAAGATGTGCCAGGCACGGGATTAGTATTTCAATTTTAATCAACAATGGAATTGTTTCTTTAAATTCTTAAGGATATTCAAAAAGCCAAAAAATTAATCTCGAATTTTTAATCAAAATTTTTACCACAAGGTGTTTTTGGCCCTCACAAATGGTATAAAGTGACATAATTATATGACAAACCTAACAACTAGATCACAACCTATTAATTTACCACTTGTATGAATGTGAATTTCCATTCTAACAAAATTATTATGATTTAGCTACAATTTATATTTTCTAAAATAACTAAAGAATTAGTGTGAAAAAAATCAGAATTGGGGCAAAAAAAATCAAACTAACGTTTCATTTTCTAAGAATAAGATTAAGGCTTTGTAGGTTAGTCTGCACACAAAGGAGTCATTCTCCACTGGGTTTCTGATGACAAGGTCAGAGTTTGAATCCCTGTCAGGTGTACTAGGTTTTTTTTCCCTAACTGGTTTAAAACTCTCCTCCCGTTCAAATACATTTAATTTAAATTCTACCTTCCTAATCCTTATCCCTACAGTGTAAATATGGTGATAGCCCAGACAGGTGGTAAATTACAATGCACAAACAAATAAATGCCTATAACAGTAATGGCTGCCTTCTGTCAAATAATATTAGTGGTAAGATTAGGTGCAAGGAGAGGACCCTCGATAAGGATATTCAAAGATTTGAGAAAATTGCGGATTTGATATTCAAATGCTTAGAAAACTATACATGTATTTTTCGATTTTTTTCAAGTGAAATTTGGCTTAAGAGCTACTTATTGGTGGGTCAGAACCAATTAAAATTATAAGATGAACTTAACAACTAGGCCCCAGACCAGTAATTTAACATTTAATCAGCCTACTATTTATATTTTCTATTATTCGATTATATTTATGTTTCCTCTTATGTTCATAATTTTTTTCAAGATTCGAATTTGAGATTCGGGATTCAAAAGCAAATTGGAGATTCAGATTCAGAATAGTAAAATAGTGGATTTGACCAAACTCTAGTTACGTGTGTTTTAGCTAGCATGCTTGACACTGCAATGTAGGGAGGTGGAAAAGTTTTCAGGATTTAGGCTAGTTAACAAAAAAGTGGGAAATTGTAGAAAGAAAGATTTAATATCCCATAACAAATTTTGTTCTGAAGCATGTCTTGGAAAATATTTACCCCTTTCTTATACAATATTCCCACTTCATTCCTAAACAATAAAATCCCAATTATTTTAAATACTTTCAAAACCAAGGTTATTTATTACAGCTTAATCTAAAGGGTGGGTATATTTTTATATGAAATGCAACTAGCTAAGATCCAAACCTTGATCTCCTAGTTAGAGGCAAAGAGCCTTAACGATCTTATTCGTAGCTAAGCCACTATGTATTTTGAAAATCCACACTAAGTGCGCCACTTGATGTGAAATACTCATATCCTCAAACTTAAAATGTAACATATTTATTTGTAGCGTCTTCCAAATTTTTTAGAACTATCATTCCCAAAATAAGACATTTAGGCTTCATTTTCTGACTTTCAACTAAAAGGATAGCTCACCACATCAACAAGTTACAGGTTATACACTATTTTTTAAAGTTAAAGGTAGGTGGTGACCTGGCGGTCTAGGGGTAACGCGTTAAACTTCTGTGCTGCAGGTCCGGGGTTCAATCCTCGGTCCCGGCACAAATTTATCTGATTGTCAAACCCTTCCCTTCACCTCAGACAAGACTTGTATTACTCACAACTTGTGAATGTGTAGAGTCCCAGACCTCCATCGTGGTTTAGATCCCACGTTAAACTGTAGGTCCTCCATTTAATCTCACAATCACCCTACTATTAAACATTAGGTAAGTGTGTATAACCTGAATGGGTAGTAAGACGCGGTGCTAATAATAATAATAATAATAATAATAATAATAATAGGTAAATCTTTGCACAATTCTGTTTAGAAGAGAAATTGTGCGGGTTTAATTCCTCAATGATATATCCTTCCCTGAAAGCCATGTGGTAATGATCAACCTCGTGTCTCAAAATGAGAAGAGGACTCGCTTTTTTTTTAAAGCCAAATATTACCGAGGTGATTTAAGCCCTCTGACTTAGTTTGGCAGTCAGGAGGCAAGGTAGTGAAATAATCACTCCAACTCCTCTTTTTTTTATAAGTACAATAGCAATTCATTACATTAACAAAAATTATAAGTATTTCAATCAATTAAACTAGAATAATAAGAATAATATTTATTTTATATGCTATATCATCATAATATTTTTATATCGTAACATCATAATCGTTGGTAGGACACTCGTTAACTACCTGACACTAGAATACAAGATAACATAATATGGCACTAACTAATAACCAACACACAAGTACCTATCAAGAATGATCAAGGTGTAATTGAGCCAGTCAAAACCTGAACCAAGGACTTCCGGTGATAATACACAGGACGCTCTGAAGCTTTAAAACTGTGAAGAGAGTCCTCAATTATCCTAGAATGTTCTGTTGTGAACTTGTTAAATTTTAACCAGAATGCTAGATCTATGTTTCTAACCATTATGAGGGTTTAAAAACTATAAGGGTATTGGGAATATTAATAACTCTCACTTCCATTTTCACGTGAACCATTTTTTGATGCTTCTTAAATAAACCAGAATTTATGGGCATTTGAAATTTGTCTCAGCAAGCTGGTAAACTCCAGTAATATTGGCTCTAAGCTAGTCGAGTCTCAAATGTCTACAAGATCCAAATGGAGTGACAATTTACTCACCCGCTTATAAGGGAAGATGTTCTCCACCACAGTTTTGTTAATGTGATCCTGTTGCTCCTGTATTGTTGACAGCAGTCTCTGCACATACATCTGGCGGTCATTGTTGTACTTCTGCCAGCGCTTGTTAACCTCAGTCACCTGACAACAGGACAATAATTTTCTTAAGAGTACTCACAATAATTATATTAAAAATATTTTATTTGTAAATAAGCATAATTCACCTTCCTATGCAACAACAAAATGTTCTTAAGAGAACCAGCAGCAATATAAAAAAATCAAAGATTTTAAAACTATGAAACAAGTTAAACACCACTTCCTTCATTTCATACCAAACTTTTAACATAATAATATTAAATTGATTAAAATATTAAAATTAGAGTTTTACAAGGAAACAAATGTGTAATTATCTCTCCATGCACAGATATTAATCAATACAACCTATTTCAGGTACAAAGAGCATTATATTTTAAGTGAGTTAAACAATGAAGCCAGTTTTTTTAATTGTAGTATTTGCATAAGGAATCTGGAATTATTATAGAAGGTTTTCCATTTTGTGTACTAAAGCATTTCATTACTAAAAATTGTCATGAATGTAGTTTTAGTTTTGACTCTTGAAAACATTGTTGTGTCCTCACAAATAATTTTAAAATATTTAGTTTTGATTTAGTTTTAAAATGGAAGGGGAAGAACCGCTATAATTTTTGTTTAGAGTGTCATTATAAAATGCATAAAAAATTAGTGATTAATATATATGCCTACTGATTCAAGGCTCCTGTGTTCAATTACTGACATGGCCACTAAATAAAGTGTTTGTGTCATTGGTGGTTCTCCTTTCACAGTGGTGAAATTACAACCAAGATATCCTGAGTTGTGTCTGTTTTATAATTTAATTAGTCTGCAAGTTGTATGGCGATATAATCAGTCAGCTCAAAAAGTGCACATTAAATATCCCAAATTAATAATAAGAAAACAATGCAAAAAAAGTTGCTGTTGTAGAGTTCAATTTATGATGTTTTCATTGTGCACAACAGCTTAGTTAGTCAAGTGAGTTTTCTACAAATTCAAACAAACTTGTTTTCATTTACTTTTTAATGATGTTTTCACTAGCTTAACATAGCTTTTTTATGACTTGATAAAAATACTTCTGGGAATATAATAAGACTATTGAGAACGTCGAAAATTCATATCTCCCTGACTTCCTCATTAATTAATACTGTAATAATCTATGAATATATTAGTATGAATGAGCATGTGGAAAAAGTACTAAAAATTATATTTTTACTGGTAACTGGTGCCAATTATGCCTCACAATATTCATGGCCTAAATTTAATTTTATTATTTTTGTGAGCTGCGGACAACCTACTAAGTGGTCACAAGCAGTACTACCATTTCTCCATTGCCCAGAATTGATTTATGGAATCAGTTTTAATTTTTATTGCAAGTATGGTACTAACTACTATCAAAGTAAGCTACAGTATCTAACAACACACAGCAACTGTGACCAGGCAGTCTAATCCGTTAGACATATGATGCATTTGGTTGAGGTTTTAATCTCTCTCTTCCAAGTCAATGTGCTTCTTCTAAGCTACCCTCCTGGTCCCTAGTCACTAATAGATAATGTATGTGCTGGGGTCCGGGGTTCAATCCTTGGTCCCGGCACAGATTTATCTGATTACCAAACCCTTCACCTCTGACAAGACGTGTATTAATCACAATTTGTGAATATGGGGAATGCCAGGCCTCCACCGTGGTTCGGATTCCACGTTAAACTGTAGGTCCTCCATATCATCTCACAATCACCCTACCATTACACATTAGTGTAAGTGTGTATAACCCGAACGGGTAGTAAGACATGGTGATAGTAATAATAATAATAATAATAATAATAGCTATTGTATCAAATCTACCAATTTTTGAAAATTATCTAACTTGAAGGAAAACCAATTTGACTGCAGAGAAGATGGAAAAAATCATCCTCAAGTATTGCTAAACCTGTGACAAATTTTGGACCAGTCAGGTGAGCCACCATAATATTTACTAACCTTGCCTGTGCTTTATAGTAAAGTAGGCCTAGTGAAGGAACATATTCCATTTCATACCAACTAATTCCCCATTTTTTAAGTATAAATGTATGTAACGTATAATAAATATTTTAGTACTGATACCAATATAATTATTAATGATGTAACATAATTTTTTTTTTCCACCTATGCTTCAAGAAAATGACTTTTTCCTTTTCACAGTGTAAAATTAAAAGCTCATGTCCTTTACCTGTCATTGATAGGTTACGTTTTGTTTGTATATTTTTAAATATATGTACCATCTGTGAGATAAACAAAAAAAAATATTTTTTTCAAATGCAGGTTATTGCCACAGACTTTTATTTGACTCCCAACCACTTTCACCCCACACTTGACTATTAGAAACACTATAAAAAGGAAAGTAACAGGCAGGCACGTTTATCAGGTTCAATTTTTTGGAGGGAGATAATACTTTTGTGAACATCCTGACTAGATGACAAGTTTGTCTAATATTGCTGGCCGATGACAGAGATAATTCTGGTTGGGTGTACTGAGGGTGTTTCTTTCTTAAATGTGCGTATAACCCGAATGGGTAGTAAGACGCGGTGCTAATAATAATAATCTTTCTTAAATAATTTCCCACGATCTCCCAATTCAAATGTGGTTGCATTTTATTTTAATTCTACCTTCCCCATTCTTACCCAATTAGTAGAAATTGAGGATAGGCTCAAGAGGTATAATGAAAAAATTGGGGTAAAGGGGGAGCAAAGCTATATACATAATATATATAGAGAGAGATATATATATTGTTTACAAGTTGTTCCTTTCATCAAGTGTTGATGGTGAGGTCTGAATTTGAATCCCACTCTAATATAGTGGGTTAGGGTGGCCAACAAAAACTCTGAAAAAATTAAATCCTGTTTTTCTTTAATATCGCCAAATCAAAATACAGTATTCAATTTGTTATAAATAATTATTTTTGGAATGCACTCAAAAATAATTTAGCACACACTTACTTAAAAGAAAGTGTTTGACTGAGATGTAATAAATATACTTTTTTCCCTAGAGAGAAAAATATACCATTTTCCCTTACCAACCACAAAATTCCTTGATATACCCGACAGTTATAAATTTTCTAAAATCTCCAATTTTTTGCATATTGTATACAACACCAGCCACCCTGCAAGGGAAGAAATGATCAAATGCTATTTTCACGCTTAGTTTTCCTATCCTCTCTCCAAATAATTTCTTAATTTCCAAGCCATTTAGTTTAGGTAATTAATAACTCTTGTGTCAAAATAAAGTTAATAAGTAAGCAAGCTTTTTTTTTTTGCCATCCTGTCCATCTACATAATTTCACTAATGGAATAGAGATTAGGGAAGTAAAAGGTAAGGAAAATGTATTCTCACTGGCGTGAAAGAAAATTGGGAAGACAGTTAAGTCAAACCATCCTCAATAACAGTGGTGGATCGTGTATAGGAACTGCAGTACCCCCTATTTCCACTTGATATTATCGATAACATTTAATATAATGGGGAACATTTAATATAATGAGTCCTTTTTTCTTTAATTATTTATTTATTTTTGTAGTACAATTTATATTCCTTAAGCTTAATGTCAGTACTTCAGTAGCCATCCCCCAATTTATGAAAGATACAAAAATCTTTGTATGGAACTGTGCACTTCACAGTGCCAGCGACGTGGTGTTTGACTGTTGTGCACGCGCACGCACACATGGGGGGG
>CABFVZ010000970.1:124025-137643 GCA_902151445.1 Timema monikensis
CTGTCAGGTAGATAAAGCACTGTTGCTCTCGCAGTGCCGGCTCTAGCGTGATGGTGGAAGGAAGTTTTTTTTACTCAGCGTGTGTTGTGCTTAAAAACCATGTACTATATCATTGAATTTGATAAAGTGTAGAGTGTAGAAGAGTGTAGAATTAGATTATTTTGCTTCCAGCTATTCTATTTGATTCTTTTTTTTCGGTTATTTTATTTAACATAAAGACTAAATGCACTTGCAGTACTTTCAATGGAGAAAAATTTCCTCAGTTGTCATCCAGAGATCAAGGAGAAAATTAGTGAACTTTATACGCAAATTAAAACAAGAAGAATGGATTTCATTTTTAAATAGATCAAGCTTGAACTGTAACAATTTAACTTAGAGTAAGTAAAAGAGTTTGATTTTTTTTTGTTAAGATTTTATCAATTTTCTGAATACATTTTCTTTTTAATCATGTTTTTTTTTTCCTTTTACACAATTTTAAAACAAAGGCTAAAAAATATTCTGGAGCAGCACCCCCACTAATTTTAGCTACGAGCCACCACTGTTCAATACACCTGGTCGAAATTTGTGCCCCTGACCTCTCCATTGCCGCAAATCAGACAGACGAGGTGCACCCCAATGAGGATGAGAGCGAAGGTTTGTAAACTTACATCAGTGATGACGGCCTGTAGCTTGTAGTTCTCCTCTTGGATAGCCCTGAGAGACTTCTTGAGCTCGTCGCACTCCCCATGCACAAACATGGGCGCATGCACATCACTCGTGTTCTGAAACAAGGTACAATCGAATTAAGATAGGAAGGAACATCTTTTTAATAAGAAAATTTGCTAAAAAATTGTCATGCATTCATACATCAATTCATGTATTATTATTAGCACCGCGTCTTACTACCCGTTCGGGTTATACGCACTTACGCTAATGTGTAATGGTAGGGTGATTGTGAGATGAAATGAAGGACCTACAGTTTAACGTGGAATCCGAACCACGGTGGAGGCCTGGCATTCCTCACATTCACAAGATGTCTTGTCAGAGGTGAAGGAAGGGTTTGGTAGTAAGATAAATCTGTGCCAAGACCGAGGATTGAACCCCGGCCGCCAGCACAGAAATCTGACACCTTAACCCTAGACCACCAGGTCACCATCAATTCATGTAATCTGCAGCTGTCACTTTTAATAGATATTATCAATATCAATAAAATAATACTAATATTATGGCAAAATGATAATGTTATCATTGTTGAACACAAAATAATGTGTTTGTATTTTCTAAAAGTTTCTTGATCCCAAAATTTTAGTATATTTAGGTAACAAAAAAAACCTTCATGGCGTAGGGCCAGCCCGTAAGCGAACTATACCGACCGAGCAGCCGCCACCGTTAGCGATTATAATGCTAACAATTGTGGATAAATGGTGTCATGCTGACAGCACAACGAACCCTCAGGCCGTTAATCTCAGTTTTCTAAACTAGAGCTGTTACTCAAGTAGCTCTTCATTTGTCCGCACCGAGGCTGAATTCGACTTCGTTCCAAACCCACTGCTTCAGAGAGATATTCTGCAAGCGCTGGGGATCTAACCCAGGACCTCTGGATCCGTAATCATAAACTCTTACCACTAGCCTTAAGAGGCGGTCGCTAGGTAACTAAGCCTTCTCTAAATTAAGTACAGTCAAAACAATCAATTCTAATTGTATATATAGGCCTACTTTTCAAATCAATAAGCCCCTAAATGCAATAAAAATGTTTGATTATTAATAAAATGAACAACTTGAGTTGGATCGAAAAGTTAAATTTATTCAAAAAAAAAGTGAATTATGTATTACAAAATGATATTAAATAAAGAAATTATAAAATGAACAGTACTTATGTGTAATTTGATCACTAATGAAATGCTTATAGCTAAACACTTTTTTCACCTATTATTACTTCACTGACTACATCTCATGCAATAGGACTTGTGTTGATGAACCAAGTTCTGCACCATTCATTTTTTACAATGAACAAGGGAAAAAAAAAGTTTGACGTCATGTTATCACTCAATAAAACTTAAAACAAGGGGCGGCTCACAGAGTCTCGGCCGGACCCACCAACACTTTTGTAAGATAATTAATATTAAGTGCGGCATTGTTCTCTACAAACAATGAATTATTCAATTTGTTATACAGTATTCTAGTCCCAAGAGGAATCATTACTCGCTACAATTGTCAGGTGACTGTACCAGCGCTTGAGACTCCAATGAGTAAATGGAGAAGTTGACATGGGCCAGCCTCTCTCAGATAAGCCCCAGTCGTTCAGTGGGAGATATAGCTCAAGGCCATTCCACTCCTTTAATTCAAACTTTAAAATTATTTTGATAACATTTGCTCTTTATATTTTATCTAATTATGGTTTCCAAGTGTGTAGGACTTTTTTTTTAACTTCACATAAATTAAACATTTGTAGGATTTTGTTTTATCCCTTTAGTAGATATTAATCATTATTGTTTGAACTAAGTTCTAATTCATCATTGGATGCTGTGATGTGAGACATATAAGGCGATATATGCCTAAATACATTGACTAACCTTCTCCAATAAGCTTTGTCAGTTCGAATCTCATTCAGGTCGAAGTTACTTGTTCTTATCTATTTTAGAAATTGAGTGTGGGACTATGGATTCTGACGTCTCTATATGGGTGGTCCCAGTCGTTAATAAACCTTAGCTTTATATTTTCATGTACTTTAATTTTGTTATTGTTTAAGCAGAAAATAAGGTAATGTAAATTAAAATGTTATCTCACTTTGACTTTATATATACACTATATCAAAGCTAAGATGTGTGTGCGCTTTCTTGTTAGGAATTTTTTTAAGAGAGCATTTTTAATATCAAATCGTAGACCTATGTACCTGATTTTAAAATGTAGCTTTTGTTTTCTACTTCTCTTTAGTGCTCTTTATTTTAGTTCTAGTCCTTACGATTTAAATTTTTAGACTACTAAAATTATTTGTAGTAGTAGGGGGAGACGGGAGGCAAGAAGGCAAAGGCCCCGTTTGCCCTGCTTTGGGTGCGCCACTGGTTAATAAGATATGCAAAACGAAATAAAATACACGTCTAAAGAAACACAATGGTAAAAAAAGCACATCGCATTCCACCAAATATTATAAATGGAATACTACACACTGTTATATAAATATTATTTGTTTTGTGCATTTCTAACCATCCATTTTCCATGGCCTATAGGGTCTATACATTTGGCTATAGGTCGGAAAATAAAGATTTTATAAACTTTATATATTGATTTATTGTTTCAAATAAAAGTTGTATATTTTTAAATAAGTGCGACTGTGGCTTTAAAGTTTTGTTTCATATCTCAAACAATGGCAGAGATATTATCAAAATTGGAAATTTATGCTAATGTAAAGTACCTTTAAAGTCATTTGCATGATAAAATGAGATGCACCATTTTGTTTGTAATGTTAAACAATGCCTAGATACGAATTTTAATCATAATAGTAAGAGTCTGTTTAGAGAAAATCCATTTTTTCTCTTTTAGTCCTTAATTTTACGGTTGGATGGTTGGTTCCAAAAACCCCTCTGGGGAACCTTATGAAAACCCTAATCCGGTCAGCAGAATGATTTCAGCTATGGGTCGAAATACAGAGGAACAGATTGATGTAGTGTTTCCGGTTCAGGGGGTCATGAACCCTCGACATCCATCAAAATCTCAAACACAATTCTTCAACAATCACAATACTCTCTCACTCCATGGAATCGCGAAATAGTGTAATAAACTTGAAACAATAATAAGATTTTTTTTAAACTAGTGCACTTGAATGGAAATTAACCCTAGCCTTCGAAGTAAGGGGTGTGAACTACTACTACTACAACACACATGCCATTGTGGTTTTGCCTCGTGTTATGAGGGATGGATATTATTATCAAATGTCCTGAAGTAATTTCAAATTATTGAATCCCCAGGAAAGGAGATGTATCTGTATTCCGTAAAATCTTTAGTAGTTTTTTTTTTTTTTTGCGCTGCGTCTTACTACCCGAGCTATACGCCTATGCACTAATTACTCTAATGTTTTAGAGATTAGGAAGGTTGAATTTATATTAAGTGTACCCGCATTTGCGTGAGGCAAGGGGGAGGGGCCCGCATTGATTGGATTGCCAGTGACGGGAAGATCGGTATTCGAACCCCAGTGGAATGTAGTGAGTGTTTGTTTCCCCTTAAATGGCCTCCCGCTCTCTTCCCACACATGTTCGCGTACATTTCCTCGGAAATTAAATCTTCCACATCCCTATTCCATTAGCGTACCGTAAATGTATGCGTATTATCCGAACGGGTACAAAAAAAAAATCCGACAACATATAATATATGGCTTACAGCAGACCAGGAAACCCTGACGTTAGTGACACAATCAACCATTAAGCACTGTAGTCGATACGCTAGTCACATAAATTGCTTTAGTGTAGGTTTCTGGTGTCAACGTCCTTAAGAGAAACTAAACGGACGTAAGAACTTTTAAACTTGAAATATTTCGAATGTACTCATTCAATTTAAATGTATGTGAACAATATTCCGGAAAATTTTTGAGGGAAATTTTTTGTCTCTAATTTCTAGCAAGTTCCTGTATTGTTTAGTTCCCCATTGCGCCTAAGCCCTAAATGAACCCTAGTTAACCTAAAGACAACACTTCACATGCGACATTCGGCGAATCCCGAGTAACGAATGTTTGTCATTCGTCGAATACCTCTTAGTGTGTATGAATGAGGGAGTTATGACTAATTTTCGGTATTTTCCGATCTGCAATCATTTCCCGCTAATGAGTCAGTAATTTATCATACATCCAAAGGCACGAACATTCACATTCGTGTCTAGGTCTTCCAGTTGTGTATTGTGTTTCACGTGGAAATGAAGTGGTCCGACGACTTGTTCTTGCGAGTTTTTTGACTTCTATTAAAAAGAACCTGCTATATAGAATACAGCCCATAATTTACATAAAAATAGGAATGGGATATATAATATGATCATGTATAAATAAAGTTAAAGAAAGGCTGCAGCAATTTGATAGTCGCAATTATTGTCCATTTCATCCTCCATTGCACTAATATTTGCCGTTCCCGACAGCTAACTTCTTGACCCTGAGATTCGATAAATAAGCGCATGTGCGTAGTTGTGTGTTCTTCATTCAAAAAACAATTTAACAAGTAGTTTTGAGAAGGGGAGACTATTTGACGTTCGGCGAATGCTGAATGTGTAGCGACGCCTTGATAAGCACTGAAGCGGATCGACCGAACGGGAGAGAGTATAAGGAAAACTTACAGCAGCCAATAATAGAGCGCTGCTCGGAGGGAGAGAGTTATACGGGTCAATGAACCGTTTGGAGGCTGGTCCAGATGATCTCCATCCATCCATGGCACGCAAAACTCTACCAGAGCCCTAATTTTATTTTTCTTAGACATGTTTACCCACAGGATATTATGTGAACCCCAAGGCTATTCGCAATGTGTTTTTTTACACACGGAGGAAGGTATCTGAGAAAATACACGTTAGTGTGGAGAAAGAATGAAGGGTTGAGATGAACAAATTTCGGTAATTGTTTGACTGTGGTGGCTTGCGGCCTACGACGTAAGTAGTTTAGCTTGGTTGCGGAAGGTGGCGCCTCACCCCAAGGGACTTGCATACATACATTAAATAGTGTTTTGGGGGACGAGTGAAGTCAAATTTGTTAGCAAATACTAGATCAAACAATTAATGGCAAAGAGAGATTAACATTTTCAGATGAATCCTAGATGAAAGCGATTTATTCCTCAAGGCTTTGATTATAATATATTATCTAAAGCGGACCGACGTTAGTGACACATTCAACCACCAAGAATTGTGGTCGAGTGTGAAGAGATAACTGGAATTGATGTTATTGCTTTATTGTAACTCATTTGTTTGTGTGTCTAGTTTAACGTCCTTAGGATAAATTAATCTTAGGATATCTCGATTGCATTTGTTGTATTTAAATAGCTGGAATTTTTTATATAACAAATAACATAATTTTCTAACACAGAACATTTTCCGTATAGAAAGGATAAAAACCCACAGGGAAACCGCATGTGAAAAATCACCTTCAGTAAACCCAGATGGAGTTTGAGCCCTTTAATTCCGACCTCTCTGTACTAGTCAGGTAGGCCAGTCGATCAAGTTGGCATAGAGCTACTCTGCCGGTCAGAAACCATTCTTGTAGGGTTTTTTTTACATGCGCACAAACACACACACACATACATATGAAATGGATATGTTATGTACACTTTTAAAAGCGCAATATATCAGAAAACTACACACCCAAGTCTGGCGCCATTATAAAATAGCAGGACAAGCCAGTATACAAATAGTAAATATATTTAGGACGTTTCTTATACTTTACCAGGGGTGTGGGCAGTGGCGGATTTAAAAAATGTGCGCCCCTAGGCACAATTATAATATGCGCCTTCGCCCCCCTCCCCTCCCCCCATTTTTTTCAAGGTTTTTAGGAGGTTTCGGAGGGAAAAGGTCTGGGGAAGTTAGTATTCAAGAAAAGATTTCAACGAAAGAAAGAAAATCTGGCATGTAAATGCCCTACAGTAGCTTGAGTTAACATTATGAAGAAAGGAAGACTGACGTCAGTTACAATATAATTGCAAAGTACAATTATTTATTTAAAGATAAATATTGTCGTTCTGACTTTAACTTTAACTATTTCAATAATGTCGGTCAATAATTTTTAAACATAATTATTAAAAATAAAAATAATGCTATCCAAAATGTGCCGCCGCCCCTAGGCTCGTGCCTAGTGGGTCTATAGTGTAGATCCGCTTCTGGGTGTGGGATATTTTAGCAGTGGAAGGCCGCGGGAGCAGTTAAAGTGATAGACAACAAAGTGCCCGACACGAGAGGACAAAGTAGTAGACAGCCAACTGCTAGACACGAAGAAACGACGTGGATCGAGTGATCGACACGAGCCATACCATGTGGTGGACAAAATTTAAACAATTGTTTGGAAGGCTGGGTGGGTCAAGTGGCCGACATGACTTGGACCAACTGCTAGACAAGCTCATGTATAGGAGTACAAAGTGATAGATAGACAACCAAGCGGTCGACACGAGAGTACCAACTGCTCGACAAACTTTGAGATCATCCAGTTAAGAGTGGGCTAGGTGACAGAACAGTTAATTCAATACACGAGTGGCCTTGTCTACAGTAGCCCCATGGCTTCTTTGGTGATGACTGACAGCTCACAGTTGACTTCTGACAGTTAACATTTAGGTATATACCTAAATTTTGACTGTAAGAAGTGACAACTGCTAAACACATGTTTTTGCAGATCATATGGTTCGGTGTAGGGATACATAATTTGGTCTGATAGCTTTTCAAAGCAGTCAGCTGTGAGCTGTCAATCAGCACCAAAGAAGCCATGGGGCTACTGTACATTCAAATAATTGTTTCCCGCAACCCATCAGCTTAACCTAAGACTTCTTGACATTTTTGTAGGGTTTGCTAAAGTAAAAATGTAGGTGAGAATAACTCGAACTAATGACCTTATAAAAGAATATCACGAATTGAACAGTCGCAATTAATTCTGAAACGCTGGCTGCAACATTAAATAACAGTGAGCGCTGGTCCGCACGTATAAATATCTTATTTTTATATAAATAGATTAGAGGCGAGAAGGGTATAAGGTATATAGGGTATATAGAAAATATACCCGCTTTTTCGTGAAGAAAGAGTTGAAAACCAATTAGTAAAAATTCCTTAGTGGGCTTTATTTAAACTTGAATTTTTGACTACAGTAGTAACCGGCAATAAACGACCGTAAAAAGGATTTTTATTGTTTTCCAAAGAGATAATTTTAATATCTAGCCTGTATATTTAGTGCTACATATTTTTAATTTTCACCACCGCGTTTTACCTACTAGAGAGTTACTACTACCCGTTCGAGCTATATGTCTATATACTAACTACGCTAATGTGTTTAGGGTTGACTAGGGTTGAATTCAGAGGAACTGCACCCGATTTTTGGTGGAGTGAGATTGGAAAACGATTTATGAAAACCCACCTTCAGTCCACCCAACTGGGATAGAACCCCGATGAATGGTCCCAACGTTTAAGGTGTCGGGTAGAGAATGATGCATAATTATTTCGTACCGTTTCAAACAGTTTCAGAATATTTTGAAGGATGTGTGGTAGGCAGGAAGGATATATCGTTTAAGGTACAAGATCTAAGCTGTCAAGGTTTAAGGACCAACTGGTAAGCTGAATGGATTGGAGCTGGATAGGATCAATAGGGTCATGGTCGAGCCAGACTACCTCTTGCTCAGATGGACACAGAAAATCGTATGGCTTAAAGGAGGTAAGAGTACAGGATGGGGACTGGAAGTTGTGCATTGTGAAGATCAAGGCTGGGGGTAGGAGGCTGGGAGGAGGGGAGCGATTGGAGGGCATGGTAAGAGAAGGGGATGAAGGCTGGGAGGAGAGTAAGGGATGGAGGCCTGAATCTAGACTCAAGGGAGGGGAGGTGGCTGCAAGGGTCAGAACGACAAATACAGAGACAAGCTACTCTTGTGTAATTAAAAGCCTGTTAAGGTTAGATTAGAGGAGAAAGTGATCCATCCCATTCAATGCGGTGGATCAATGTTAATCTTATGGGAGAAAGTGGTCCAGAACTGTCATTTCAACCACTACTACCATGTTTATAACTTTGTTAGCTTTGAAATAACTTGTCTGTCACTTGAGCCACTCTTAACTGGATTCATCTCGATGTTTGTCGAGCAATTTGTGCTCTTGTGTCGGTCGCTTGGCTGTCTATCCCTTTGCCCTCTTATATAGGAGCTTGTCTATAACATGGTCCAGCTCGTGTCGATCACTTGACCCACCCAGCCTTCTAAATAATGTTTTATAGCTTGTCGAGCAGTTTGTTGTCTATCACTTTGTACTCTTATACATGAGCTTGTTCACAGATTTCGCATAAGGCTGCATACTTCATGTACAGACAACTTTCCCAAGATATGACAGTGCATCTGTTATAGATAAGATGGATAGGATTGATTAGAGGGTTACTTTATTTTTGACATTTACACATCATTATCATTTATTAAAAAAATACGCGAAAAGGACGCAGCAAACCGCTCAAAAAAGGCCATAATATTTAGAAAAACACATACAATTGAAAAATAATCATTTTAAAATGAATGATTAAATATGTCACTGGCCATGTGTGAAATCCATGCGTTCTATGAAATGTCTAAGCTTACTATATAATGGCAGAGTGGTTTTGGCAAAGTATGAAATAAACGAGTTTTGCTGTTGTATTTCATACTTATTTACAAGTCCTTTGTCTTTTTGAAGTCCCGAAATATGTTATCAATTCTCTTATCCAGTTATATGTAGGTCTTGCACCACTAATTCCTAGGATTTAAGTTGGTCAGGATTATTTTAAAATAGGGTAGTTAGGTAAGGTTAGGTTAGGTTAGGTTAGCTATTGTTCTCGGTAAATTATAATGACTGCTTATTCTATGCATTTCCTACGATAAGTATGAAGTACAACAGCAAAACTAATGTATTTTATACTTTGCTAAAACCACTTAGGAATTCTATATAAAGCCTAGACATTTTATAGAATGCCTGAATTGCACACATTGCCATTAACATATACATAACAATGAAAAAAATAAAATATATTATATATATACACTTTTTTTTTGAAAAGTTGACTAAACCTGATGCGATAATTGAGGCCGGTTCTGGTGGAGGAAGAGCACTCCTCACACCCGACTAATCTGTCGCACTTACCGCATCAAGTTCAGTCAACCTTTCAAAAAAAAAGAATGACAATTGTCTTCCTTTTTTTAATGAGACCAGTAGAAACATTACGTAACAAAAGGGAAAATATCTGTAGTGGCTTGACTGTGAAGGTCATGGGGAGGAGGAACAGATAATACTATTAATTAGAAATTTAATGCGCACAAAGAGCGATTATATTAAGTTTGAGGTACGTGAGAATAGATAAAAGAGATACCTATATCGGTGATCACGCGGTCTAAGGTTCCACCCTCATCAAAACCTTCAAAGATCACCGGGATGCGGTTCGAATCTCGACCGGATGCGTTGGAGACTTGCTAGGGCGGAGACAAAAGAATAAAGGTCATTCTATAAAGGAATTAAAGGTGAAATAGTTCTTATACTTTTTTTAAGTAGGCTTTATTATAAATTTGATAAAATAACTTTCAGTAGAAATGGCTTTGTGGTGTACACCCTGTGTCTCATAACTCATTGAACATTATTTTACTCGCGTCACATATTATTTGTATTTTTAATATTTAAAATAAAAGTTTTTTTTTAACATAGCTGGGATTTTCAATGGCGGTTTTCCACGTGCAATTTTTTACCGAAGTTTTTACATCAACTCTCCACGCAATTACGAATGCATTTCCTCTCAACAGCATTTCTCCTCATTATTTATAACAAATCGTTAATAACCCTGATTAAACAGAACTAAAACGAACAAAAAAAGTAAATTGGCAGGAGGGGAGTGAGAGTGGGGGGGGGGAATAAAGAGTACCCCAGTTCGTAGTTTCGAGTGTGTTGGGGTACTAGGAACCCCCACCAGCTCATAATTAGTTTTAGAATCATTAGGGGACCCGGCAAATTTTCTTCAACGGAGGGGTGGGAAGGAGAGGGGCCATGCAAATAAAAAGTTTTATATAACTAAAACTTTAAAAATACCTCCAAAAAGATTTTTAAATTCTAATTTTGTATGTTTGCGTTGAGATAGAGAAAAATAAATTCAGTAGACCCAGCTGGGATTCGAGCGCTTCCCCCACCTATGTGTCAGCGGCAAACCAGGCAAGATGAGCTTGACCAAGTAAGTACCCACTTACGTCCACCGCATTCTAAGGTTAAGCTTGTTTGCAAGTTGTGTGTTGAAATTTTACTCCTAATTTTTAAAATTTTGTAATTTGGCAAGTGTGACTTTCTAATCACATATTATTAGCACACATAGGGATGGATTTAAGACTCTGCCGTCCATAGGCACTAGATAATTTATCCCCTTCTAAATACTCGTTTCTTCCTACCACCCCTTATGCACTGACACACAAATAACATAATTAGCCTAAATTAATTATACAAAACGTAAGTGTTAACTGTGGAATAACAGATAAACACTGCTTACATTATTTAATTAGTTACTATAATGAGGTTTTAAAAGTAATAATAATCTCGGCAAAGACTTAAAAATTGAAATAAATACCTACTCTTACACTATCACAAAACCTAAAATCTGCCGCCGTAGGTATGTGCCTACTATGCCTGTGCGTAAATCCGCCCCATGAGCACCAAACTTATAAACCAACGTAATTTATTAAAGACAATGCGTCTAGTTCTACACACCCAGACCTAGCACATAGATATTTATTAATCAAAGAACAGCACGGACCCTTGTGTTAAAAGTAAATATATTCTTAAGCACCATCCCGAATCGAGCCATAAATCAGTGTTTTTCAAACTATGCCCCGTGGAGCTCATATTCGGTGGGAAAGTTACAGCTAGCAGAAGATTAGCTCAGGCTCCACGAAACCATTTTATAATATTCTTTCATCTTTGTGTTTTTTACACTTTAAAATAGCATCAGTAACCGATTGTAAAATTTTTAATACTGAATAAAGGATATTTGCAAAAGGCGCAGCTAGAACACGTGTGAAGTTTTCCGTTTACTTTAGGCCCTATGCTTTTATATTTATAAAACCTGTCATCATTGATTGGTCATAATATTAATTTGAAATATTTAATGAGGGCTCAAAAATTATTATTTTCTGGTGTAAGAACTACTTCAGTCTAAAAAGTTTGGGAGTCTCTGCCCTAAATTACGGTCGACCACGAACGAACCACACATCCGCAGGAAATGCCAATTAGAAAGAATAAAAGAAGACCAAACCCTTTTTTACCAGGAAAAATGACGTGCAGGTAATATTAGAAACGTCACCAATCTGCAGTGGGATCATGGGACATTGAGATGCCGGGAGTGCCTGCTCTATTATATTGTTCAGGCCTTCTCTATGAATTGTACACAGCTACCTGAATTAATAAAAGGTCACGCGGTGGTGACCTTCTGACCTTAACCACTAACTAACCCAACCCAAGAAAAAGCTCTATAGACGACCCGCGAAATAGTTCGGTGAGACGTTATTTCTACATTACTGTATTTATTTAAATGTCCATCCGTTAATTTAATACCAAAGAGCTTTTCAAAGTAACTGCCTACATAAAGGGAAATATCCTCACCCTGTGTAATTATTTTGAGAATAGCGGTTCTAAAGCGTCTAAACCACAAAATCAACCTTCAATATTAATTATCTTAGAATGTTCTAATGATAGGTACCCCGTTAAAAAAATATATTCCTTTGTTTGAAGAACGCTATACTTTGATCTAAGCACAAATACATTTCGCGTGAAACGTCTTTAAAACTGATCTAATTCCATCTTTTCATGATTATTTTTTTAATTAAATACAACCTCTTTAATACCCAACATATTAGTGTAATTAGTGTATAGGCATAATACCCCCATCCACCTAATGCGGGTACACTTCCTCCAAATACAACCTTTCTAATAACTAACATTAGTGTAATTAGTGCATAGACATATAACCCGAAAGGGTAATAAGACACGGGACTAAAAAAAATAGATGTATTAAATTACACGCGATTTCTTTAGACGTATAAGCATAAGGTGACCTTACGGTCTAGGGGTAAGGTGTCAGACTTCTGTACTGGGGTTCGGGGTTCAATCCTCTGTCCCGGCACAGATTTGTCTGATTACCAAACCCTTCCTTCACCTATGACAGCAAGACGTGTATTAATCACAACTTGTAAATGTGTGGAATTCAAGGGCTCCACCGTGGTTCGGATTCCACGTTAAACTGTGGGTCCTCCATTTCATATCACAACCACCCTACCATTACACATTAGCGTAAGTGCGTACAACCCGAACGGGTATTAAGATGTAATAATAATAATTTAAACGTGTATACACCTAATTAAAAGGAACTGCACGTGGGATTATCTGGTTTACACAGGAAACCACAACAAAGGGTAAACAATTAGTTGGGATTGAGCCCTGGATTTCAGATCAGTACCAATATTATTTACATTAATTATTTGTACATGCATTCAAACCACGAATCACTCAAAACGCTCCCACTTTCACACAGCACGAGAGATAAATGTCAACCAGAAATGAACCCAAACCCTATTTGTTTCAGAGGAAAACAGGTATAGCTGATATCAGTGATGTAAGACGTCATTCTCACAATATCATTCTTTCCTTGACCGACTACACTATATCTTATAAGCTACACCATGGTGGAACCAAGGAATATAAGCTTGTTAACTTTCACAGTAAACCGAGTCAAGGTACCTCTTCAGAGCAAATTATCAGCGGGACCTTCTAAAGGCCATTCTGTTTACTAGGCATTTCCCGGTGAAAACATTAGCTTTAGTTATAGCTCATATTCGCTGGGAATTTAGGTGAGGGATAGCAGAATGTTCTTTATTGCAAACATTGACAAAGTATTATTAGGATCGTTTGATCTCTTTATTCAAGGCCGTAGACAGCCAATAATTTC